>JARPMJ010004752.1:0-71711 GCA_033366665.1 Phoxinus dragarum
AATGTTAAAATACTGTCTTCTATTCGCGGTTAATATGTAATAGTTTTATAGTCTTCAGGGAATCAGACTACCGTTCATCTGTGGCGCTTCAGTTTCAAAATATGGAGCTTTTTGGCAATAAGCAAGTAAAGACCGGGACAAGGACGGATAGGAGTGTTTGGGAAACCAGTTTGGAAGCAGTCATTATTTTTGCAATTCGGGTCAGTGCCACTAGAGGTGCAGGAGTTTCACTTCACCGTCTAATATTGATCATATTGATCTGGTGTTTCCGGCAGGCGAGAGACTTCCCAAGCCTGACAAAGGAAAGATGCGTTTCCACAAGATCGCCAACGTCAACAAGGCTCTGGACTACATCTGTAGCAAAGGAGTCAAACTGGTGTCCATCGGAGCTGAAGGTGGGCTATACGAGCTATACGAGATTACTTTCTTATTATTATTATTAATGTTGAAAACAGTCGTGCTGCTTCATGTTTTGTGGAAACTGTGATACATTATATTTAGGATTCTTTGATGAACAAAAAGTTCAAAAGAACAGTGTTTATTTGAAATAAACATTACAAATGTCACATATTACTGTTGCCTGTGCATCCTTGTAAAGGATCAGACTTTTTTTAAAAAGTATTTATGATTTATTAATTTTAATAATCAGCATACTAGTTGATAAATTAAAATATATTTAAGTATTTACAATTGATAGCCCTGATACTACACACACACACACATATATATATATATATATATATATATATATATATATATATATATATATATAAACCCTCACACACACACACACACACACACAAAAAAAAATAATTAACCAGAATCCTGTGTTGCTCCGCAGAGATTGTTGATGGCAATGTGAAAATGACTCTTGGAATGATCTGGACCATCATTCTGCGTTTCGCTATCCAGGACATCTCAGTGGAAGGTACACACACACACACACACACACACACACACACACACACACACACACACACACACACACACACACACACCGGGACAAAGACAATCATGAATCAACCTGACTGCTCATGTTACTGATTCAACACTCATTATCACTTCAGTTCCGCATAATCAGCAAATTGTTTTCTGTTTTCTGTTGTGTGTGTGTGTGTGTGTGTGTGTGTGTGTGTGTCTCCACAGAGACATCTGCTAAAGAGGGTCTTCTGCTGTGGTGTCAGAGAAAGACTGCCCCCTACAGGAACGTCAACGTACAGAACTTCCACATCAGGTGACAGTGACCACACACACACACACACACACACACACACACACACACACACACACACACACACACACACACGCCATTGTAGTCGTAGCCATTTACCAAATACTATCAAGGGCAATATTGCTGATATTTAATATTAATATATATTTTTTTGTTGTTATTTTAGTACATCAAGTTAAGCTAAATGAAAATAATAAATGTTGCCTTGGCAGCTACAGTTGCTGAAATAAAATATGTTTAACTTTTTGTATATTTTATTTCAGTTAACGTTCATTTTATTTGAAGTAACAAAAATGTTTTTTAATGGTTTTGGTTTTAGTGAACTATAATAACCCTGCATTATTGTGTTATTGCAATCACATTTATTTTATTTATTTTTTCACTTCAAAGCTTATAAGCATTTGTTTTCATGCTAAATAAACACTTAAATGACAATATATTATTTCATGGCAACATTTTACAATAAGGTCCCATTAGTTAATGCATTGAGCAATTCATTTTGTCACAGTATTTATTATTATTTGTTAACGTTACTTAAAATTAAGTTAATAAAATACAACTGTTCATTGTTAGTTCATGTTAACTTTTGATTTTAACAATATATTAGTAAATATTGAAATGAATTAACATTGAGATTAATAAATGCTTTTTATTATTAGTTCATGGTACTACCGTACTTAACTAATGTTAACAAAAGGAAACTTACTGTAAAGTTCAGTGTTTTCTGTGTGTGTGTGTTGAGGATCTGTTCTCTCAGTGTCAGTATTTCTGTGTGTGTGTGTTGAGGATCTGTCCTCGGTCGAGTGTGTGTGCTCATGTGTTTGGTCTCTGCTGTTTCTCAGCTGGAAGGACGGCCTCGCTCTGTGCGCTCTCATCCACAGACACAGACCAGACCTCATCGACTACTCTAAACTCAGAAAGGTGACGGGCACTCGCACTTTATTGATCAGTTTGCCTTTAAATATTGCACATTTATTCTCTGTGGGAAGTTTTAAGCCCACAATATTTATATTTTCACTGTCTATACTCAAAAGGTTAGTCCTAGAGATGCACGCTCATGCAATCTGCACCTGCTTTTCAGTTTTATTTTGGACAATCTTTATTTCCGAACTTCTCAAAATAAATATAAATATTAAGTCTGTAATCATGAGGTTGATCAAGGAAACGTTATATTGCTGCTGTTCCTCAAGCGTCACCAGTCAGAGAGTGAATTTACAGCAATAGCATAATGAATCACGGTAATATTTAGTGGTTGCCTCAAATTTCAAATGGTTACTGATATTTTTTTTTGTTTTTCGTCAGTTTGGAGCAAAATATATAGAGCAAATAAACTCTGTTATAGAGAAAATAAACAAAGAAAATTGTAAACATAAAAAAAATTCATCATCAGCCGGTATGGGAATCGGCCAAATTTCTTGTAAAAAAAAAATATATATATATCTGAATCGGAAAGGAAAAATTATGATCTGTGCATCCCTACTTGAGCCCAAAGTGCCAGATCTGCTCAAATGTGTGATTTAAAAAAAAATCTAAAATTATTCATTATAAAATGTATAGTTCTGACACTAATATCTGGTTGAATGAGCCACTGTCTTTCTGTTGCTTAAAGTCTCTACATTTGGCTTGAATGACATAAAATAAAATAAACTGTTGAAAAAAAAATAATGCACGCCAAATATAGGGCCCACAAATAGGGGTTAAAAATAAGGCCTAAAATTTTTTTTACAGACTGTGCCTTTAAAAATTCATGGAGCAAATAGATGCACCATATTAATGTAAAGCACAATAGAGAAGCATCATGGCAAGTGTTCACGGGGTCAGTGTGTGATTTCTGTTGTTCCTCTGAAGGACGACCCCATTGGAAACCTGAACACTGCGTTCGAGGTGGCGGAGAAATACCTGGACATCCCGAAGATGCTGGACGCTGAGGGTGAGTGAACGCGTGCTCAAACCACACATATTTATATGGCCTTAAACTCATGCCGTCTTATCCTATATGTGACCCTGGATCACAAAACCAGTCACGAGTCGCACGGGTATTTCTGTGGAAATAGCCAACAATACATCATGGGTCAAAATTATAGATTTTTCTTTTATGCCCAAAATCATTAGGATATTAAGATCATGTTCCATGAAGATTTTTGGACATTTCCTACCGTAAATATATAAAACATTTATTTTTGTGAGCGAATGCTGCACAATCGTGAACACAAAAAGATCTTCTTAATGTTTTGATTTTTTTGCACCCTCAGATTTTCTAATAGTTGTATATCAGCCAAATATTTCCCTATCCTAACAAACCATACATCAATGGTTCACCAATATAAAATATATACCACTGGTGTTCTACCACATGATAGCAGGTTTTAAAAAAAGTAGAAATGTATGATACCAAGGTTGCAGGGTTTTATTGCTGATTTGAAATGTTATTAAAATGTAATCTTGACAAACCACGATGACCGCAGACTTCAACTCAACTTGATTCTCTCGTACTTTTGTCCTCAGACATCGTAAACACCCCTAAACCTGATGAGAAAGCCATCATGACCTACGTGTCCTGCTTTTACCATGCTTTCGCCGGAGCCGAACAGGTAAAAAGTCGCCACAAATCAGCTTTCATTCGAATCCAATTTCTCAAACTAAAAAGGCTATCATCATTACAGTGTACGATGTACAAACTGGAATCAGTTTGTGTAAATGATTGAAGGAAAATGATTTCTGTAATGCATTGAGGTTCCAGACGCACTCCAGCGTAACGCAGAGTAAATGAACGTGTAAATGAAAGTAAACTAAGTGAGGAGACTTGGATGGAGGCGCATTAACTCCACACAGAGTTGGTTATAATGTCACTAAACGAGCTGCTGGTTTTCTCCGTCTCTCGCCAGGCCGAGACGGCTGCTAACAGAATCTGCAAGGTTCTGGCGGTGAACCAGGAGAACGAAAGGCTGATGGAGGAGTATGAGAAACTGGCCAGTGAGGTGAGGAGATCTGCCACTGATTCCAATAGAGTTTTCCAAGAGTTCCAAAGTTCCAAAATTCCAAAATTCCAAAAACGAGTTAGAATAGTTTGTAAGTGTGTGATTATAAACTGTAAAAGTGAGTAGATGAGTTTTACTGGTCAGCTTGATGATGTTTATTGTTCCCAAAAAGTTCTGTAGTCCCACTTGATGGCAACCGCCTTTTTCAAGACATTGTAAAGTCGTAAAAAAAAGTAGGGCGTTACTGATGTATTTTATGTCGTATAATGAAAGTTTCTTGAGCTTGTGTTTACCGCAGACCTTATTTTAGGCAATAAACCAAAAACCCAGTAAGACAATACAACTGGAAGTGCAAAAATGCTAACTCGTTTCTGGGTTTTAGGACTCAGACAAAATATATATTACACACAAATATTGGTTGAAATAGTACCTTTTTTATAAGTGTAACTCTTTTATATCAGTACTTTTCAATAAGAAACGCATCTTAAACCAGCCGAACCAGTCAGCAAGCTGGTTTCCACAAGTCACGCTAGTGTGGATTGATGGTTTTGGAGACTAGCGGGCTTCTTTAAACTTAAAGACCCACTCCGATGAAAATCATGTTTTTCTAGGTGTTAACATGTCCTTGTGGCATTTTTCTGATGTTAGAGAACATATCTTGAGAAAAATAAGCTCAAAGTTGTATTTCTGAGTATTTCTACATTCAAATGACTGAATCAGTAGCAGACGAATGCCGCTAAAATAGACTGGAGTTGTGACGTAGTAACTCCACTGGGCGGGGCTAGTTAGTTAAAAAAGTTAACTCTCTGTTAACTTAACTTCATCTGTGTTAAAGCGATGTAGATTATAATGTAATGTAATGTAATGCGTTTTACAGGGGCTTTTTTGAAGTTGTGTTTTGTGTTTAATTTTACTCAGCAGCAGGGTCAGATACACACACACAAGCCATTGCATGTCATTGTGAACAGAGCTCCGATAGTGGCGCTGAAATTGGAACACATACTGTAACAAATAAGTCACTTTCACCGTCGAGTTTCGCCTGTCGCAGTCGTTTGTCCCCTCGTGTGTCAAGCCCAGCACTCGTGAGAGAGTCAGTCAGTTTTTCAGATGGAGCGGTGACATTAGCATCATAATAATCCCAAAATCCGAGCAATCCACTGATACTAAATATGTCCTTATTGATCACTGTGGGAGGGATGAAACATCGAGGCGAAGTCGAGCTGTTTTTTACCGCAACGTCTCGGAGTGAAATAATGATCGGTGATCAGAGCTCTCAGCAACGGGGAGAGGGAGGGTCGTCTCCGTGCCAACGTCTCCGCCCACAACACAGAGGCGAATTGCTAATGAGCTACTTCCGCTCTGCTGAAGCGCAGTCCCAGAAAACAGCACAGGTTTTGAGATTTTGGCTAAAAATAGCATAATCATAATTTAAAGACCAATGGGAATGTTTAAAAATAGCTCAAAATATGATCGGAGTGAGACTTTAGGTTTTCAGCCAGGGTAGTAAGTAAAACACGGGTTCTTGGGTTTTTCTGATTGTTTAACTGGTGCTAGTGTAGTCTCCCTGAAAAGGAGAACATAGAAATATTAAAATACAGACAGACACTTGTTGTTTCCCTCAAATCTCTGTATTATGAGTGGGGAAGGGAACCGTGTGCCTGATAACTCTCCATGCTCCCCCTGCTGGAGTCTTTCGGTACTGCACCATAACAAACTACATGAACCAATGAAATAACCAATCATAACAATAATATTCTCTTCTCAATGCCCGCTACACTAGCGATTCTAAACTGCTGTCGCTTTGAAACATAGCAGTTTGCACTGCCAAATGCATAAATGTACACGAAAAATTGATCAAATCACACTTCCCTTAAATTTGCCGGCCATTTCGGATGAAAACTTCTGGTGTCTTAGTGCAAATTAATGATACATACAGTAGGGTCTCAAATTTTGAAACCTCAAAAACACGTAATCTCATCATAAGGCAGCATAATTATGTTATTTTGCTGATAAAAAAAGAGATGTGAGGAAAAACTACATTTCAATGCTTTTGTGTCCGCAAAAGTTTTGGGTTCCCTTGAAAACTGTTGCATTGGCTTGCAAATCTTTTGCGTTTGAATGTTTTCTGTACAAATGCGAAGTTTCTTTACACAAAATTTCTCCTCCAATAACAGGGACATACATGCTGGTTTAAATAAGAAAAAATAACAAATGAAAATCAGCATTGAGAATAATGTTCATTTATGTTCATCACTGTTTCCCGTCAGGAGCCATTTAGGTGGCATCTCACTAGGGTTTGGAAAAGACATAATCTTGTGCCTTCAACATTGTCTCACGCCCAGTAATTCTCCGTCTAAACCTCTGCAGTTGCTGGAGTGGATCCGCCGCACCATCCCGTGGCTGGAGAACCGCGTGGCGGAGCAGACCATGCGTGCCATGCAGCAGAAGCTGGAGGACTTCCGGGACTACAGGCGCGTCCACAAGCCTCCGCGCGTTCAGGAGAAATGCCAGCTGGAGATCAACTTCAACACCCTGCAGACGAAGCTCCGCTTGAGCAACCGCCCGGCCTTCATGCCCTCCGAGGGGAAGATGGTGTCGGTAAGTCATCAAACCCACGACAAAACTCAGGTTTCTTCCAATTCTGACCCTTTTGAAAAGCATCTTGTATGCTGATCCTAAGCATTGGTTGAATACTGACCTTATGAACAGCCACTCCCACTCCTTAGAAACCAGCCAATCAAACACTGTAAAAAGTGATCAGGTGACTTGACTTAAAAAAGTGGAGGAAACCGTTGCTAAGTCAATAAACTTCATGCTTAATCGGAAAAATTAAGTAATGTGGAATTGTCAAGTACATTTTTTTTAAACTTGACTTAATAATTTTAAGCCAATGTTTTTTTTTTTTTTTAACTTTTTTACTTAATGCTTCATTGAAAAAATTAAGGTATGTGAACTTGTCAATTCCACATTACTTAATTTTTTCGATTAAGCATGAAGTTTATTGATGTTTTCCTCAACTTTTTTAAGTCAATAAACTTCATGCTTAATCGAAAAAATTAAGTAATGTGGAATTGACAAGTTCACATACCTTAATTTTTTCAATGAAGCATTAAGTTTATTTACTTAATAATTTTAAGGCAACGTTTTTCTTAACTTTTTTAAGCAAGTGAACTGAAGGCTTTTTACAGTGAATCATGTACATTGATTGAGATTTGACTCTTTGATCCAGCTACGATTCGAAACGAAGCGCGTGTTTGTGTTTTCGCAGGACATCGCTAATGCCTGGAAAGGTCTGGAGCAGGTGGAGAAGGGCTACGAGGAATGGCTCCTCACCGAGATCCGCCGTCTGGAGAGACTCGATCATCTGGCCGAGAAATTCAAGCAGAAATGCTCCCTGCACGAGTCCTGGACCGGAGGTAGGCTACTCAAGCTCAGCTTACACACCGGTTCAAATCTAGGAGGTCTACAATACCTGGAGAAATACCTCTTTTTTGTCATTTCAATAGGAATCCCACGCAATCATGAATTTTTCCCTATACAGATTTCACAACGAAAGTTTATGATTCTGATTTTAAAACCTAAATGTAATCGGCAGAAGTAAAAAGCTAAACGTAGGCGATAAACGAACAGTAGTACGACTTCAACGTCAAGCTCCGCCCCCTGTGCCGGGTGCAGCAGCTCATTTGCATTTAAAGGAACAGACACAAAAAAACGGTGCATTTTTGCTCACCCTCTAAGATGCTAGTATATAGCAATATCTGTGGGGTATTTTGAGCTAAAACTGCACATACACACTCTGGGGACACCAGAGACTTATTTTACATCTTGTGAAAAGGACATAATATACCACCCCTCTTAAAAGTGGACTAGTGAGAACATATAGAACATTTTCATGGTTCAGTAACATTTAAAAAAAATTGTAATGAAGTTTAGCACTATTTTATGCGTTATGCTTGTTTTCATTCAGTATCCATCGTTGATTAATCGGTTATCGGTCAGCGTGGTCCAACCGGGCTATCAGTATCGGTAAAATCCACTGTCGGTCGACCTCTAGTGTCCAACGTTACACACTATTCTATTGACACTGGACAATGGACTTGTTAGCCTGCAAAATGTCACTATTGTGACTCCATCTTTACAGGAAAACGAACACATGTTGGCATTGTGAAACGCGTTGCTGATGTGAGGGTCTCTGTTCGCAGGAAAGGAGCACCTGCTGTCTCAGAAGGACTACGAGACGGCGTCTCTGATGGAGATCCGGGCTCTCATGAGGAAACACGAGGCGTTCGAGAGCGACCTGGCCGCCCACCAGGACAGAGTGGAGCAGATTGCAGCCATCGCTCAAGAGCTGAAGTAAGAGAGTTTTAATGGGTGAATCTCACCAAACCAGTCAGAAACATGCCTGGGTCATATTTCACCCCAAAATCAAAATTAAATAAGTATATTGTTGTTATTGTGGCCCTGGACCACAAAAACAGTCACATGTGGGGGGGGGGGGGGGGGGGGGGTCAATTTTTTGAAAGTGAGATTTATACATCATCTGAAAGCTGAATAAATAAGCTTTCCATTGATGTAGGCCTATAGTTTGTTATGATAGGACAATATTTGGTCGAGATACAACTATTGAAAATCTGGAATCTGAGGGTACAAAAAAAATCGAAACATTGAGAAAATCTCCTTTAAAGTTGTGCATTTATGTTCACGATTGTGCAGCATTCACTCACAAAAATACATGTTTTATATATTTACGGTAGGAAATTGACAAAATATCTTCATGGAACATGATCTTTACTTAATATCCTCATGATTTTTGGCATAAAAGAAAATCAATAATTTTGACCCATACAATGTATAGTTGGCTATTGCCTCAAATTTTGTGATCCAGGGTCACATGTGTTAATATATTTGGTTACACTTTATTTTGATGGTCCCTTTTAGACATTCCGTTGACTATAATATATTTATAATAATAATTATATACTGTAAGTAGCCTAACTTTCATTAGAGTATTAGTTGAGTATTATTAGTGGACTGTTAAGGGTAGGTTTAGGGTTAGAAGAATAAGTTGACATGTAGTTGCAAAGTTACTTCTAGTCAGTATAATGTCTGTTGGGGAAGCATCACAATAAAGTGTTAGCAGATATTATGCAGAAAGTCTATTAATACTTTAATGAGTTGCAAAGTTTCTGATAGTCAACAGAATGTCTGAAGGGGCCCATCAAAATATGTTTCATGACGTTAAAAACACAATGACAGGTTTCATCCATTCAACTCAGATTTGTCTTTCTCTCTGACTAGTGAGTTGGACTATCATGATGCCACTTCAGTCAACGCCCGCTGCCAGGGCATCTGTGACCAGTGGGACAACCTGGGAACCCTCACCCAGAAGAGAAGAGACTCTCTAGAGGTGAACACACACACACGCTACACACCTGAAGCAAACACACACGCTACACACCTGAAGCAAACACACAAGCTACACACCTGAAGCAAACACACACGCTACACACCTGAAGCAAACACACACGCTACACACCTGAAGCAAACACACACGCTACACACCTGAAGCAAACACACACGCTACACACCTGAAGCAAACACACACGCTACACACCTGAAGCAAACACACACGCTACACACCTGAAGCAAACACACACGCTACACACCTGAAGCAAACACACACGCTACACACCTGAAGCAAACACACACGCTACACACCTGAAGCAAACACACACGCTACACACCTGAAGCAAACACACACGCTACACACCTGAAGCAAACACACACGCTACACACCTGAAGCAAACACACACGCTACACACCTGAAGCAAACACACACGCTACACACCTGAAGCAAACACACACGCTACACACCTGAAGCAAACACACACGCTACACACCTGAAGCAAACACACACGCTACACACCTGAAGCAAACACACACGCTACACACCTGAAGCAAACACACACGCTACACACCTGAAGCAAACACACACGCTACACACCTGAAGCAAACACACACGCTACACACCTGAAGCAAACAGACACGCTACACACCTGAAGCAAACACACACGCTACACACCTGAAGCAAACACACACGCTACACACCTGAAGCAAACACACACGCTACACACCTGAAGCAAACACACACGCTACACACCTGAAGCAAACACACACGCTACACACCTGAAGCAAACACACACGCTACACACCTGAAGCAAACACACACGCTACACACCTGAAGCAAACACACACACACGCTACACACCTGAAGCAAACACACACACACGCTACACACCTGAAGCAAACACACACACACGCTACACACCTGAAGCAAACACACACACACGCTACACACCTGAAGCAAACACACACACACGCTACACACCTGAAGCAAACACACACACACGCTACACACCTGAAGCAAACACACACGCTACACACCTGAAGCAAACACACACGCTACACACCTGAAGCAAACACACACACACACACACACGCTACACACCTGAAGAAAACACACACACACACGCTACACACCTGAAGCAAACACACACACACGCTACACACCTGAAGCAAACAGACACACACACGCTACACACCTGAAGCAAACACACATCTATAATAGTTTGAAGCCCACTATAAAGGTCCAAGTGGAATACCAATCAAGCCTAAATATATTCAGACACCTTCAACATTTCTCACATTATCACAGTTTATTCGCTATAGTTTAGATTTAGAAAATGGTAATAAAATATGACAAGAACTCAAGAGTTATCAAATCAGTTGATACTGTATTTCACTGGTTTAGTCCGTCCTTCTGTTAGACTGTCTCATAATAAATTAAGCTGAATATCTGTCAGCTGTTAAATTTAACTACACAATTAGATAATACCAGTTTAACTCAACCAATCACCAAGCAATGCTTCATTTGTTCAGTCTGTGGTGTAAACATGTCGCATTAGCAATTCAAAAAAAAAACTCTTCAGCAAAACATGGTCAGGTCAAAGTGTCTGAATCATTTTTGGTCCCAAATATTTATAAATATTACTGGTAGTCACTGTATGAAGAAGTTTTGGGTATAATATGTCACAGTGTCCTGCAGCCACCAGTACAAAAATATCAAAAATTACATCTGGTGTTTGAATAATCTTTGGTTCGACTGTATGTAAAAAGATGATCAGGAAATGATTTGTGAAAGTTTTTTGCAGATGACTGTAGCCGCATGTTTTCTTTCTTCCACCAGCGTGTAGAAAAACTGTGGGAAACGATTGATCAGCTGTACCTGGAGTTCGCCAAGAGGGCGGCGCCCTTCAACAACTGGATGGACGGAGCCATGGAGGATCTGCAGGACATGTTCATTGTGCACAGCATCGAGGAAATCCAGGTGAGAAGCAGGACGATTATGCACAGTTGATTTATATATATATATTTTATTGATTTTTATAATATACTGTGCATCGAGGAGCAGGTTTAAAGATGACACTAAACTGCTATTGCAATTGAGCGTTCGCAAAGACCCGCCCCCTTTAGTTACTGTTGCTATGTCCAACAAGCCACGCCCCTCTCACACACACACACATGTTCTCACACAGAGAAAAATACATTGCGGAGTAAAGAGGACACTGACAGACAGGACAGACCAGCTTACTTTTGATATGAAACAAAGTCTCAACTTTCAAATTTGGTTATTTTTTAACAAAATTTAAACCGTAAATACCGTTTTGTGGCTCTTTAATGTGTCTGACAGATCGCTGTGTCGCATCAGTTAAAGCTGCTCGTGAACCGATCATCTCTTCCTTCTAGTTCATTTATAGCATCAAATAAACATGAATGAACATCAGAAGGAATGTTGTTTTAACCGCGGAAAGACGTCAGTACTCACAGTTTTTCAAGTTCAAATCCCCCAACGTTAATCTACTAATATAACTCTCCTGACTGCTTTGTCAGACAAAAATGGCGGACTCAGCGGATGACGGATTATGATTGGTCAGATCGCCTGTCAATCAAACTCCCTGCAAAAGGGTCAATGCATTTAACTTCCATAATGTGATGCATTTCCAAGTGAAAAGAATATTCAGCTTGAGTTAATACCATAATATTGGGAGAAAGCCTGCAGTCTCTTGTGTTCTTCGATTTGAGAAACGGCCACAGTCCGTGTGAAAGGACAAGCCAGTGTTTCTGTGACATGCTCTAACAGCGCCAATGTTTACGCCAAAGTCCCAATTCATTTAATTTGCTGGCGCTCTTTGAAGCGCCTCTCGAGCAGGTATTTCAGTCATAGAAGTACAGCCCCTATCTCTCTGAATGAGTAAACCTCCAGATCCCCCACTGTCATCATTGCCGAGTTTCTCCAGGAATTGCTGCATGTAGTTGTGCTGTTTAGCGATACAGTTGAGTGTGAAGTACAAATGTTTGCTTTCGCACCCGAAAGTTGCAGACCCATTCATTTTCTGTAAAGAACGCGCATTTTTCCCCATCACAACTGGCAACGTAATCAGACCCATTCGTTTCTCTGTACCGTTTCCATTACGGCATCTATACACATTATTAGCACTATTATTAGCATTATTAGCACACATTATTAGCAAATTTTGCGAGATTTGTAACATGTCCCCCGACTGAAAACTGTTTTTAAAAGAAAACCCACCACTTCAGGTCGACTTTGCACCGGAGCCATCCTTTTTTATTTATTTTTTAATGCGAGATCCGATCTGTTATCCAGATACAGAAGCCACTTGATGTGGACAGGTGTAAACGCATCGTGTCCTGATTGGCTTATGATTCGATCTGCTTGATCGGATCACTGTGATCGCATGTTAAGTAAACGCAGCCTTAGAACACTGAAACTTTACCAATTCACCTTTGGCTAAGCCCCGCCCCCCTTAGTTACTGTTGCTACCTCCGACAACTTCATCTGGGCTCTGGTTTGGTATCAACATGGTTTATGCTGTGACGGCTCTTCCTGCTGACATTTTATCAAACTTTTATAAAGCAGCAAATAAAGTGTCCGATAGAAGTCGGCAAAAGGGGCTGCAGTGTGCGTTCGAAGGCTATATTCAAGACATAACGCAAGCAACAACAAGGCATCCAAATAGAGGCAAAAGCATAACGGTCACAGTCAAAAAATTAACCACCGCATATCCTAATGGAGACGGAGGCTGGGACTCACAATATCAAGGAGCAACACTGTTCATGCAGAGCTGGGTGGGTCTCTATTCACTTCTATAATCGTTATTACAAAGCAAACGGACTACGCGAGTATAAAGTTGTATTTATTAGCAGCGTGTGCTAGCGTATCAACAATTAGGATAGAGAACCGAAATCATAAACCAGCATAAAACTGTCTAACTAGTATAACTTCACAGTAAGGTTAAAAGCAAAAATAGAGAGCACAAAAGTGTGTTTGTTGATCCTTGAGAGGTTTCGCTGACTGAGGACGTCCACACAGTTTAATCCAAAAACGACACTTGTCAGTATTTAACTTCGGTTTTGGGAAGGGAAAACGGACACCCCCCCTCCAACCTCTCTGGGAAACGCGTATCTGTGTTACAAATGCCCCAGGCACAACGTTTAACCATATTTTTGATAAAACTACGACGGTAATAGCCTGCCGAGACCAAAAATATGAGACGCCTGCGTTGAAGTCAATGGAGCGCTGTGAAAAAGTGTCCGACCCTCTGTGGAGCTCGTTCTTGGCTGCGCTGTGATTGGTCAATCTACATTCTAAGGCGTGGCTTAGCCAAAGGCGAATTGCTGATTGGCTATTTTATTTAGTAGGCGGGACTTATTCCGCCATATTGCACATTGCACTTTCTCCCATTCAGAGTAATACGAGTGCATCGTCTTTGTATATCTATAGTCTTTGTTTAAACACTACTATAAGACATTTGCTGGTTATTGAATGGAGAAACTATTTTAACTACAACTTTCATGTTTTTAATCTCCAGAGTCTGATCACAGCTCACGACCAGTTCAAGGCCACCATACCCGAAGCCGACAAGGAGCGCATTGCCATCATGGGCATCCAGAGCGAGATCACGAAGATCGCTCAGACCTACGGCATCAAGCTGGTCGGAGTCAACCCATACACTGTCCTCAGCCCACAGGACATCAGCAACAAATGGGATGCTGTGAGTATACACACACACACACACACACACACACAAACACACACACACACACACAATTTCAGGGCTGCCAACTCACACATTCAGCGCAAGACTCACGCAATTGACACTTTTCCCACGTAGGCTAACATTAACCTCAGGAAAGCCATATAATGACCATAACATTCAAAAAAATGAGCTATAGAGAGGAGTATTTTGCTAAATATGTGCACTTTATTACATATTTATCATATTTTTACTTGTATCATTAAAATATTATAACGTTGTTACTTGTTTTTATAATAAAAACTCATATTTGATTTGAGTTGTTATTTTTAACCTTTAATAATAATACCAGCTGACAGGGCTCTCTGTATGTTTACAGCATTAGGTGAGGGTTTTTTTCTTGAGAATCTACACTGTAAAAAAAAAATTTGGTTTAGCAAGTTACCTTGTTGCCTTTACAATTTTGAATTCGTTGTAATTAATAATTTGAGTTAATACAATGAGGAAGAATGGTTTAATAAACAGAAACTCAAAATAGTATGTTATCTTCACACATTAGTTATCGAAGTTGATTTGACAAAAGATAAAAAGTTGTGATAACAAATCATGAAAATATTTTTTACAGTGTACTATGTATCTACTATACCTATTTTTTATTCAAATGCATCGATATTGAATTAAGATCGGAATCAAATCACAAGAATTGAATTGAAATCATGAAATTTGTGTCAAGCAATAATAAAAACAGTCGCCTACCAGTCAATGTACCATGTAAACATTGTAACACTAAACTTAATACAATTCTGTTTAGATACCAAATGTTTTTTTTTACAATCAGTTTTTTTTTTTTACATCCGCCCTCCATAATTCTCACTCCAAGCTAAACTCAAAAGTTGGCAGCCCTGGTGATGTGCTTTATTCGGTGAGATACCGGACAGGCCGTCTGATATGGTCCGGTCTAATATGGTCCGGTCTGATCTGGTCCGGTCTGATATGGTCCGGTCTGATCTGGTCCGGTCTGATCTGGTCCGGTGTGATCTGGTCCGGTCTGATATGGTCCGGTCTGATATGGTCCGGTCTGATATGGTCCGGTCTGATATGGTCCGGTCTGATCTGGTCCGGTCTGATATGGTCCGGTCTGATATGGTCCGGTCTGATCTGGTCCGGTCTGATATGGTCCGGTCTGATATGGTCCGGTCTGATATGGTCCGGTCTGATATCGTCCGCTCTGATCTGGTCCGGTCTGATCTGGTCCGGTCTGATCTGGTCCGGTCTGATCTGGTCCGGTCTGATATGGTCCGGTCTGATCTGGTCCGGTCTGATCTGGTCCGGTGTGATCTGGTCCGGTCTGATATGGTCCGCTCTGATATCGTCCGCTCTGATATCGTCCGCTCTGATCTGGTCCGGTCTGATATGGTCCGGTCTGATCTGGTCCGGTCTGATCTGGTCCGGTCTGGTTTGATCTGCAGGTGAAGCAGCTGGTTCCCCACAGAGACCAGATGCTACAGGAGGAGGTTGCAAGACAACAGGCCAACGAGAGACTGAGGCGCTCGTTCGCCGCGCAGGCCAACATCATCGGACCCTGGATTCAGACCAAGATGGAGGTGAGCTTATTCAACTGGTGTTGAGTGCAATGGGAAGGATGTGAGTGTTGGGAAGCAACTAAACTCTCTCAGAAGTATAATTCGCTTTAGTGTATTGGTTCGTTTGACCGATGCGTGTAAATCAGGGTTGGGCGACTTCGGTCCTGCAGAGATCAACTCTAATCAAACATCCAGTGTCTTCAGGATTGTGTCTGAAATCACCCCCTATACCGTTAATTAGGGCAATATTTAAGGGGACAGTCATTTGTAGTGGTGTCTGAAACCATAGTGGACGTTATCAAGTGCACTCATTCAATCCCATAATGCACCGCAATAATGAGTGTACAACTGATGTACACTCAACAGCTAGAAAATACCCATAATGCAAAGTTTTAAACATCACGTAGCAGCATTTAGTATAGTTTTTTAGTATAACATTATTTTACCATCTTTGAGCCACAATTATAGTTTCTATTAATATTTAGAATTAATTCATTATAGTTCTGTTTCCATTTTGTTATTTTTTAAATAATTTTATTAGTTTTTTTTTTATGTCTATTATTTATAAATTATTTTTGTTCCAGTACATCAAGTAAAGCTAAATTAAAGTAGTTCAATTAACATTTATTTGAATGATTTAATTTTTTTTTATTTAGGTTTCTATAATAACCAATAACTGAGAAGGTGGAAAAATAACCATGCTTTGAACTTTGAATTATGAGAAGCTTTTAGTTTTTAGCTTGATTGTGAAGCGACACTGTTTGCCGCTGCATTTTTTTTCTTTACATACTGTTGTTCTTCCTCTTCTAATAAACATTTGTTAACTGTCTCTCTCTCTCTCTCTCTCTCTCTGTGTTGCTGTTTTAGGAGATCGGTCACGTGTCGGTGGATATCTCCGGCTCTCTGGAGGAGCAGATGAATAATCTGAAGCAGTACGAGCAAAACATCATTAACTACAAATCCAACATTGATAAACTGGAGGGAGATCACCAGCTCATTCAGGAGGCCCTCGTCTTCGACAACAAACACACCAACTACACCATGGAGGTACACACACACACACCAACTACACCATGGAGGTACACACACACACACACACACACACGCACCAACTACACCATGGAGGCACACACACACACACACACAGTTATAGGCTTCATTTTCAGAAGAACCATACGATAATTCCTAGTGCTAAACTTAGTTTTGCGTTATACGGAAGAACGGGGCTAGTTGTCACACTTCCTGTGAATATTTATTTTTAAAAATCAATTTCTGTACACATATACACATTAAAGCCTTGACAACAGCAAAGCTTTTAAAATGTGAGCTAATATTGACCCTGTCACAATGGGAACCTTTTGTTTTATCGACTGATTTAGGAGGAACACCTTTATTTGAAATATAGGTAACAACAAAAAAAAGGTATTTAAAATATATATATATATTTTTATTTATTTATTACTTTTTAGCTAAATTGAACCAGTAAAACTTATGAATCACACAAAAAAATTAGGAAACTATCAGCAATTATGAAAAATATAACTTTTTTGTACAATATATTAATGATTTAACCTGGTCTCCCCTATATTTGTTCATACTACTATTAATAAACGTGCAGTGTGTAATTTTTAGCGACATCTAGTGGTGAGGTTACGAATTGCACCCAACAGAAGTCACGGTGGCCGACAGGAAGTGATGTCGTCGTCTGAGACAGCAGAGTAGCCAGTTAAGCAATGAGGTTTCTTTACAAAGATCAATTAAGAAATTATGTTTACTTAATTATTCAGTAAAATATTATGCAAATATTATTGTTACCTGTTCATCATTGTGTCAGTGTTTTATTCACTGACTTTAGCTTAACTTCATAGTGATGAAATACGTTGTCCGTTCAGGGCCACTGTAGAAACAATTTCGCATTTCAATGTAAGGCGACTAATATTGTTATCTACAAAACGGTGTATGTAGAGAGAAATGCTCTTTCTAAGGAAATAAAAACATAACGTTTCATTATGTAAGGTCTTTATACACCACTAAAAACATAGTTATGTATATGATATTGCATTTCTGTCAACAGATTCTCCTAAATATTACACAGTGCACCTTTAAGTTTTATTTTAATGCCTTGCCCAATGCACTCTTTACAAGGTCACCAAAAAAAAAAAAACCAGAGCTAAAAAGACAGATTGTAATATATTAGAAATACACATTCCCTGACTGCGTCATTCCCTCCTCCTCCTCCAGCATGTCCGTGTGGGATGGGAGCAGCTGCTCACCACCATCGCTCGCACCATCAACGAGGTGGAGAACCAGATCCTGACCCGCGACGCCAAGGGCATCAGCCAGGAGCAGCTCAACGAGTTCAGAGCCTCCTTCAAACCACTTCGACAGGGTCAGTGACACGCACGTCAACATTCATATCTGACCTAAGTATGACCACAAGTGGATTCATTACTGTTTTTAACTTGCAGAAGAGAAACGGCAAGATGGACCCTGACGATTTCCGCGCATGTCTGATCTCTATGGGTTACGATCTGGTGAGTGAAAGGGAAGCTCCGCCCACTTGCATATAGCCACACCCCTTAAAAAAACATTTTGACAAAAATAATTTATCCTCACTAAACTACATGCAATTATTATTCAAAAATTTTGAGTTAATAAGTTTTTTTTTAATGTTTTTAAAAAAAGTATCTTCAGCTCACAAGGGCGGTGTTTATTTGAACAAAAATACAGTAAAACGGTAATATTGTAAAATATTAATAAAATAGCTATTTTTATGAGCTGTTTTCTATGGAAACTTGTTTCCGCCACAAAATAAAACATGTTAAAAGATAAAGGCGACTTTTTATCTCACAATAGTTACACCTCGTAATTCTGACTTCATTTCTCAGAATTGCTTTAAGACTTTATTACACGCAATTGCGACTTTATATCACACAATTCTGACTTTATAACATGCAATTGTGAGAAAAAAAGTCAGAATTGGGAGATAAAAAGTCACAATTGCCTTTTATTAATTACTTATTTTTTTCTTATTACATTTTATTTCAATTAGTCAAGTCAAGTCATCTTCATTTATATAGAGCTTTTAACAATGTAGATTGTTTAAAAGCTGCTTTACAGAGATAAACGGATAATTTAAGGTAACAGATTGTTTTGGCTTTATAGCGGTTCTTGAATAATGTTACTTTCCAGCTAAAGTTAGTTTTGATTGATTCACTTCCGTCGAAAGGATAATTTGTTATTAAATTAGGGGCCGCTAAGACGACACCGTTCTCTCTACACAGACTTTAAACGCGAACCTGTGAGAAACGCTGATGCTCACGTGCGCATCAAGAATTAATTCTATAGTTATGTGCGTTTGAATATATGTGCGCATGTTTGTAATTCTCTACAAACCAAGCCTTAACAAACTACTTGTCCTGCCTATAAATTTGATACAGAATTTTATTTTATCACTACGGGGTAGATACGTGAATTTTCGACAACGCTTTATCTGTAGAGTGGTACAGGGATCCTTCACAAGGGAGAGACTAGTGGACACTTCAGCACTGCGTTGTCATCGGGTCCAGGCGAAGGTCCTTCCTCAGATCTGGATATGGCCTGGATCCGGCAGGCTGCGGGAAAACCTCGGGATAAACAAAGACACTAAAATGAGCGTAGATGCCATTCTTCTTCCGATGTAGCGAGTACATCAGGATTTAAGGGAAGTGTAACCAGTTCCCGGCTGACCTAATCTATGCAGCCTAACATTGAGTTATAGAAGTCTATAATGCATTATGTGAATGCTAGGTCAAAGAGATGTGTCTTTAATCTAGCTTTGAACTGACAGAGTGTGTCTGCTTCCCGGACAATTTTAGGAAGACTGTTCCAGAGTTTTGGTGCTAAGTAGGAAAAGGATCTACCGCCAGCAGTCGATTTTGATATTCTAGGTATTATTAACTGGCCGGAATTTTGCAATAGACGTGAAGGACTATAATGCGTTAAGAGCTCGCTCAAGTACTGCGGAGCTAAACCATTTAGTGCTTTGTAAGTAATCAGCAATATTTTAAAATGTATACGATGTTTAATAGGCAGCCAATGCAGTGTTGACAGAACGGGGCTAATATGGTCATACTTCCTGGTTCTGGTAAGAACTCGAGCTGCTGCGTTTTGAACTAGCTGTAGTTTGTTTATTAAGCGTGCAGGGCAACCACCCAGTAGAGCTTTACAATAATCTAGCCTTGAGGTCATGAACGCATTAACTAATTGTTCCGCATTTGTCAATGAGAGCATATGGCGTAATTTAGATATATTTTTAAGATGGAAAAATGCGGTTTTACAGATACTAGACACGTGACTTTCAAATGAAAGATTGGTATCAAAGAGATAATTAAAATGATAATTTATTTAAAATAGAAATCCTTTGTAAAATTATGAATGTCTTTCTGACACTTCTGAACATTAGGCATCCTTGCAGAATAAAGTATTTCTTTAAAAAAAAAATCTTACTTCAAAACAAGAATGAAAATTTTCAAATATTTTGCCAATTTTTTATCACATATTTTTACTACTTTAAATAATAACTATGTTGATAATTAATTAATACGTTAATAAAAAATTAATTATAAATAAAAATAATTACAAATACTTTGATTAAAATGTCCTAAATAAAGGTAGGCCTATCACACATTAGATTTTTTTTTTCTCACACATTTGAATATTTATTTTATTTTGTTAAATTCTGATTAAAACATTATAATTAAATAAATAATTTTGGTGTCATTTTTAAAGGTTTTTTTTCTTTTTAGTTGAACACAATTTTGTAGCAAACCAAAAAAAAAAATATATATATATATTTTGCCAACCCCCTACCAGGACCTCAATAGATGCTTTGCAGAACACCAACAACTGAGCACAACAGTAAATGTGTATCTTGAACCTCATTGGCTGTGTCCTGACAGGGTGAGGTGGAGTTCGCCCGCATCATGACCCTGGTGGACCCCAACAACACGGGCGTGGTCACCTTCCAGGCCTTCATCGACTTCATGACACGCGAGACCGCTGAAACCGACACCGCTGAACAGGTCGTGGCCTCCTTCAAGATCCTGGCCTCCGACAAGGTGAGATCAAGTCCTG
Source organism: Phoxinus dragarum (assembly GCA_033366665.1). Taxonomy (NCBI): domain Eukaryota; kingdom Metazoa; phylum Chordata; class Actinopteri; order Cypriniformes; family Leuciscidae; genus Phoxinus; species Phoxinus dragarum. The sequence continues at coordinate 21,023 of JARPMJ010004752.1, forward strand.
TCGTTTCTCTTCACTCCATGTGTGTCTAAACTTTGAATTAATCACAAAAAAAACGTGTCTCTTGTTGTCCTTCAGCCCTTCATCACTGTGGAAGAGCTTCGCCGTGAACTCCCCCCCGAGCAGGCCGAGTATTGCATCAGCCGCATGACCAAGTACATCGGCCCCGAAGGGTCCTCTGGAGCCCTGGATTACATCTCCTTCTCCAGCGCCCTCTACGGAGAGAGCGATTTATAAATCATCTTCTTTCTCTCTCCTCTCGGTTTCTCCAAAAGCCCCCAAATGTAGCTTTCGATCTGAGAGAGAGTTAATAATATCCCTCGTTTCCCCCTCATAAATATCCTGTTTTCTGTCTACAGCCCACACTGCTTTAACATCGTACTGTATATGTCTTACATCCACCCTATGAATGGAGGGATGTGCAACGGGGGGGTTTTATCTCAAATTATGTCCAATTTGGAAGGCAGACGCTTGTGTCTCCATATGAAGAGTCAACATGGAATCAAAACCGACCCTATTCACGTTCCTAATTCAAGCTCATGGTCTTACTCTACGCCAAAGAATGTCTTCATAATCTTTCATCGAAATATAATAACTTGCTCCGCCTCTGAAACTACTTTCTGTTACAGAGGATGTCATTTAGGCCGGGAATGATTCGACAAAAAGCCATTTTTTAGGTTTGTAGGTGATGCGCATGAATGCTAAAATCTTGCCAATAGTCAATGCAAGATCTGGATTTATTCTGGATATGAAACACTTCTCAGCATCCAAATGGATAAAAATAAGTCCCAACATTATAACGGTAAAATGGGTTGTGAATGCGTTTCATGTTGACTTTAGCACGCTTAAGCTCTACTTTTCCTCTCTGTGCCTAAAAAAAAAAACCTTCCAACATGATAAAAGATTTATTAAAAAGTGTGTTTGTTGATGCTAATAAGCGCTTGTGACGATGCATGCTGCACAGGCATTAATATGCGAGAGAGACCCCCCTCTTGTTTGGTCTCTGTACTGTATTTTAAGACCCCAAAAAGCACTACTGCTGTCCAGTGTCTTCTTGATATGAAACTGTGAGAACAACTGATTAGTCTCTACACAGATGTGTCTCTGTATGTTGTGTTGTCATGTGTCACCCCTTTAATATTGTTTATGATGTACGTCATTCAAAGCAAAATCATGTGCCAAATTATCAACCAAAAGCCAGTAAATGAACTTAAAGATGTTATGGCAAAGTGTATGTGTTGTAGCTACTGACCGGAGAGGTTTCTGCTAGCAAAAGTGCTGAACTAGAACCAGGTTTGCCTTAAAAACCACTGGAAAGACATTGAAATCCAGGGCCGTACAAGAAGGATTCATTAAATAAAAGCCTGGATGTCGATGCAGTTGTGCTTATTTCACAGACAGGGCTTAGATTGAGCCAGGGCCTTAGTTCAATTAGGACATCTAAGTAGCTTTTATAAACGTGCCTTAGAAAAAAAAAATTATAGAGTGTATCGTAAGAGAAAACAATATCACTGACATATCTTTTTAGATAAATCACTGCAAGTTGCTTTCATTTAAAATAGCTCAAACATGCATTTTAGTCTGGGACTGCCTTAGGCCTATCTGTGAAACCGGCGAGTTAAGATTCTTGTACACACACCTGTAATAAATAGTACACTCAAAAATAAAGTTCTGTCATCATTTACTCACCCTCATGTCGTAATTAAACCTGTATGACATTCTGTATGTTTGGTGAAGTTGACCAGGAGGATCTGTCAAGAAGTAGGCCCGGTACTCCATATTCCAGGTTTTCTGATGATATATGTCAGCTTGTGAAAAAAACATACATTAATATGAGTTTAAAAGCCCATTCAAACCAAGAACGATAAAAAACAATATTAGCATCGACGCAATTCTGCTTATTAAACTGCCGTTATCTTCTGCCGCTTTAATCTTCGCGCTCTTTAACGCCGGCTGGATTCTGATTGGCTGTCAATGTTTTTATTGTTAATCAGCGGGAAAATGTCGTTCTGAAAACTAGAATCCACCGATATCGTTCCTCTTTGTCGTTCTCATTGTAGTTTCGTTGGGGATATTCTCATAGAATTTGAACGATTATTAAAATGTTATATTTAAAGTTATCGTCCTTGGTGTGAAGGTGCCTCTAGACGAGAGAGATATTCTGGTTTTAAACGCGAGTAAATGATGACGGTTTTTCGTTTTACAGTGAACTATTCATTTAAGAGAAAAGAGAGAAAGGGTCTCCGGTTCTTAAAGGGATAGTTCACCCAAAAATGAAAATTCTGTCATCATTTACTCACCTTCAAGTTGTTTTAACCCTGTATGAGTTTCTTTCTTCTGTTGAACACAGAAGAATATATTTTGAAGAATGTTGGTGACCAGACAGTTGATGGACCCCATTGACTTCCATAGTATCTTTTTTTCCTACTATGGAAGTCAATGGGGTCCATCAACTGTCTGGTCACCAACATTCTTCAAAATATCTTCTTTTGTGTTCAGCAGAAGAAAGAAACTCATACAGGTTTGAAACAACTTGAAGGTGAGTAAATGATGACAGAATTTTCATTTTTGGGTGAACTATCCCTTTAAACTAAAGGAAGTGTTGGAATGTTCTGGAAGTTTTGAAAGGAGATGGGAGGATCTGATGCATTCATGCTTAGACAAGCCTTGACGTTGGTTTAGTTTCTTTTGGCGATTTTCAAATCATTTCAATTACAGATGTTATTTTTATCCACCACGATGTGATTTCTGGCTGGGTAAATGTATTTAACTTAAGATCACTTCATTGTGATCACCTCTCTGTGGGTCTCCATCAATATTTGCTTTTCAAACACACAGCATTAAACGTTAAATCGAAAACCCCAGAATAAAAAAATCGTCTCAAAATCATGTCATTGTGTGTTTCTGCCGTTTATTGTGTTTACCTCAGTTGTCTCCAGTAGGGGGAGCTTTAAGATGTAGGCTACTAGGTTCATTCCTGGGATTCGGTCCTTTTTGTATCCCAGTAAAGATCATGATCTTACTGCCTACAAATGTTGAACAATATCAATTTTAAACCGGTCTTAGTAGATAATGCCATTTGGACTCTAAACATATTAAAGTAGATTAAAAAGAAGAAGCATTCTACAGCATTTTGACCCACCATATATTAAAAATTTTCCCTATGTCCCCAGGCCTGTGTAGCCTATTTTCATGATAAATACAACACGTACTATACCTTTTTTCCATTTTTTTTTATTGTTGGGTATATTAATGATTACAGGAATTATTCTCTCTGATATATACTTTTTTTTTTCAACTATTAAATTAATTTAAGAATTAAAATCAAGTTTTTTAGCTTACCTCTCAACTGTTATTTTTGACTACTTTCCCTTTAAATGAAAGTTGGAAAAATTAAATGACATCATATCATAAAGCAGTCAACTGAGTGAATCTAATCTAATCCACCCTGTTATATCACTGAACGTTTACATGATTGTGAAAGTAATTTTTTGTCTAAAGTTGAAGCAGTAGTGCATAGTTTGTTGGCAATGTTTTACATATAGTTTCTCATCTACATCCAGTTCAAAATAAAGTAAAAGTGCTAGCTTTAACATCGTACTGTATGTGTCTTACAACCACCCTATAAACACCCTATAAACGGGGGGATGTGCAACGGAATGGTTTAAATCTCAAATTATGTCCAATTTGGATGGCAGACACTTGTGTCTCCATATGTGTCATGAAGCGTCAACATAATCTTCATAATCTACCTGCCTTAGGCCTATCTGTAAAACCGGTGAGTTAAGATTCTTGTACACACACCTGTAATAATACACTCAAAAAGTTCTGTCATCATTTACTCACCCTCATGTCTTCCAAACATGTATGACATTCTGTATGTTTCTGTCATGTGCTATATTGCATCAGCCGCATGACCAAGTACATCGGCCCCGAAGGGTCCTCTGGAGCCCTGGATTACATCTCCTTCTCCAGCGCCCTCTACGGAGAGAGCGATTTATAAATCATCTTCTTTCTCTCTCCTCTCGGTTTCTCCAAAAGCCCCCAAATGTAGCTTTCGATCTGAGAGAGAGTTAATAATATCCCTCGTTTCCCCCTCATAAATATCCTGTTTTCTGTCTACAGCCCACACTGCTTTAACATCGTACTGTATGTGTCTTACATCCACCCTATGAACGGAGGGATGTGCAACGGGGGGGTTTTATCTCAAATTATGTCCTATTTGGATGGCAGACGCTTGTGTCTCCATATGAAGAGTCAACATGGAATCAAAACCGACCCTATTCACGTTCCTAATTCAAGCTCATGGTCTTACTCTACGCCAAAGAATGTCTTCATAATCTTTCATCGAAATATAATAACTTGCTCCGCCTCTGAAACAACTTTCTGTTACAGATGATGTCATTTAGGCCGGGAATGATTCGACAAAAAGCCATTTTTTAGGTTTGTAGGTGATGCGCATGAATGCTAAAAATAGTCAATGCACAGACATTCAGATCTGGATTTATTTTGGAAATGAAACACTTCTCAGCATCCAAATGGATAAAAATAAGTCCCGCCCAACATTATAACGGTAAAATGGGTTGTGAATGCGTTTCATGTTGACTTTAGCACGCTTAAGCACGACTTTTCCTCTCTGTGCCTAAAAAAAACCTTCCGCATGATAAAAGATTTATTAAAAAGTCTGTTTGTTGATGCTAATAAGCGCTTGTGACGATGCATGCTGCACAGGCATTAAAGGAGAACTTTAATGCTCGATTGTCGAGTTCACGCGCGTGATCATAGGTAACTAAACCTATGCGCGTGAACTCGACAATCGACTACTTTGGACTTCGACCGAAAACAGGAACTAAATACAGGTATGTGCGCTGGCTGATATAACATCATTTTTATTCATATCTTTCACATCTACTGCAGTCAGATTCACTCGTGTTCACTCTGAAGGAATCACTCAACATGGCTGGGCACTTGTAATGACACAAAGACGTTAAGAGGCTAAAAGCAGGTTTATCAACAGGGTGCAAATTTTAAAAAGAGGATAACAGTGTAGGCAACACCGATTTTTGTCGTTGTTCTCTGTATTGACAGCACTCCAAATTTACTAAAAAATGAGCTCAATGTTAAAATTGACCGGAGTTCTCCTTTAATATGCGAGAGAGACCCCCCTCTTGTTTGGTCTGTACTATATTTTAAGACCCCAAAAAGCACTACTGCTGTCCAGTGTCTTCTTGATATGAAACTGTGAAAACAACTGATTAGTCTCTACACAGATGTGTCTCTGTATGTTGTGTTGTCATGTGTCACCCCTTTAATATTGTTTATGATGTACGTCATTCAAGGCAAAATCATGCAATTATTAAATTAATTTAAGAATTATAATCAAGTTTTTTAGCTTAGTTTTTAACAAAGTTTTTTTAAATAAAAAAATTAAATTTAAATAGTTTTTTTAAATGTAAAGTTTTTTAACTTATTGTCCACACTGTTATTTTTGACTACTTTCAAACTTGATGTGGATAGGAATAGGAAAAAAGTTAGTAGAAAAACTTTAAATTACAGTTTTAAAGACCATGCAATTCTTTATTTGTTAAACCTTCAATCGCTTCTTATTGCTCAGACACGACGCAGTGGCTGATTTTAGATCAGAATGTCCACCCTGTTATATCACTGAAAGTTTACAGGATTGTGAAAATAATTTTTGTCTAAAGTTGAAGCAGTAGTGCATAGTTTGTTGGCAATGTTTTACATATAGTTTCTCATCTAAATCCAGTTCAAAATAAAGTAAAACTGCTAGCTTTAACATCTTACTGTATGTGTCTTACATCCACCATATAAACACCCTATAAATCTCAAATTTTGTCCAATTTGGATGGCAGACGCTTGTGTCTCCATATGCATCATGAAGCGTCAACATAATCTTCATAGCTGCCTTAGGCCTATCTGTGAAACCGGTGAGTTAAGATTCTTGTACACACACCTGTAATAAATAATACACTCAAAAAGTTTGTGTTAATTGTCAAAAAGTTAATGTTCGCCGTTGGGTTCACACAGCCTAAAAGAGCCACGAGCGTTGTTGCAAATGCCTCGCTCGTCATGCTCCACGTGCGGATGCCATCTGCACGAGGCCGACGGACACGCGGAGTGCATCTCATGCCTGGGAGTTTCTCACGCTGAAGCTGCGCTCTCCTCCGGCGGCTGCTCGGTCTGCGAGCTCATGTCTGTCTCGGTGCTGCGGACGCGGCTAGCTCTCTTTCGAGATGGCGACGCTGCTTCTTCCGCTCTTCCTTTTCCCCGCCCTACTTCGGCCTGGAAAAAAGAAGCGACGCAGCCAACGCCAACCTGAGAGCATGGAGATTAGCGAGCCCACGCCGGCTACGTCCCCGCGTGCCTCGCTTCCCCTGCTCAATTAACGTCACCGGTCCTGTTCGCGGGAGACCAGCCCCCCCCCCCCCTGGTCCTAAGGCTAGGGCCCATCACTGGCCCAACCGCCCCCTTTATGCGTTTCCCCCCGTCTCGATGATCCCTCAAGTCATCAAACGGGTCAGGGAGAGCGGATGCCCGGTCCTCCTGGTAGCCCCCCTCTGGAAATCCAGGCCGTGGTTTCCAGGGCTGGCCCAGATGATGGACAAAATCCCCTGGCCTGTCCCGCTGAGGAAAGATCTCCTCACGCAGGCGAACGGGACGATATGGCATCCACGACCATGTGTGGCCCCTCAACGGGTACCCAGGGACCTCCCTGAGAAGGTCCTGAATACAATCACTGAGGCTAGGGCTACCAGGCGCCTCTATGCTCTAAAGTGGTCAGCGTTCTCCAACTGGTGTTCGGACAAACACCTTGATCCCAGGTCATGTGAGGTATCAGCGATACTCTCCTTCCTTCAGGAGTTGCTGGACTCGGGCCGTTCCCCGTCCACGCTCAAAGTGTATGTGGCAGCCATTGCCGTTTATCATACTCCAGTGGCTGGCCAATCGCTGGGAAGAAACGACCTGGTGGTACGGTTTCTGAAAGGAGCCAGGAGGATGAACCCCTCCAGACCTCCGTCTGTGCCGTCATGGGACCTCTCCACGGTCCATAGGGCCCTGAAGAGACCACCTTTTGAACCGCTCCAGTCGGTTGATCTTAAACCTCTCTCGCTAAAGACTGCTCTCCTGCTGGCACTGGCATCTATCAAGCGAGTGGGTGATCTGCAGGCGCTCTCTGTGAGCCCCTCCTGTTTGGAGTTTGGGATAGGTGACTAAAGTTACCATCAAACCCAGACATAGTTATGTACCCAAAGTGCTCTCAACACCGTTTAGAGCACAGGTGATCTCGTTAGTAGCCCTTCCCCCTTCCGCTGGCCCCGTCAGAGCGCTGAGAATCTATCTAGAGCGTTCTGCGTCTTTCAGACAATCAGAACAGCTCTTTGTTCAATTCAATTCAATTCAAGTTTATTTGTATAGCGCTTTTCACAATACATATTGTTTCAAAGCAGCTTTACAGAAAATGCATTTCAAAAATATACACACAGAATACAGTTAGTTAATCATAAAATTTAGGGCATAACATATCGCCGGCGTTGGGTCGTCTCTTCACAGGCGTCGAGTCGTCTCATCACAGGCGTTGGGGCATCTGAAGTCTCCATGAGAGGCTGGATACATAACTGGAGCTGACGAACTCTATTTGAGTAATAGGGACAGGCGTCCCGAGATAACAACAAAAAAGGCAGATGGGAAATAATTAGCGTAGCTGCTGTTCATAATATGAATGCATTTGATCTGATTTAACTGTATAAAAGGTATGAGATGCATTATGTGAATGCTTGGCTAAAGAAATGCGTCTTTAATCTAGTTTTAAACTGGGAGAGCGAGTCTGAGCCTCGGACAGTATCAGGAAGGCTATTCCAGAGTTTAGGAGCTAGATGTGAAAACGCCCTCCCTCCTTTAGTGGACTTAGTTATCCTAGGTATAACTAAGTCTGTCTGCTTTGTCTGCTTCAGTGGCCGATCAAAAGGAGTATACAGTCATGAAGCAAAGGCTACCAGTTACTTATAGTGCGCCGTTTTGCATGGTGTCCCCACTGCGTATTAGCTATGCAATACGAAGTGACTATTCTCAAAAGGGAACGTACCCTGTTACTATCGTAGCCTCGGTTCCCTCACTTCCCTGAGAGTGGGGAATGAGTATTGCGTAGCCGGCCGCACTATAGTAACATGGCAAGTTGTCGCTTCAGTCGATTAAACCTGCTATAATGGCTATTTCGGGCGATAATATAGGTCTATACCACGCCCAATTTGGCGGTCTCTGACGTGTGACGGCGCACTGCTAGCTCATTTGCGCACACTTCAGAGGCGCCACGCCATTGGATGTGCAGTTGCTGCAGCACAGCCAATGAGTGAGCCAGACACACTCTGTGCTAGCTGTGCAGCTGCAAATGCGTTTTACATTTTAGGCTTCAGTATTATGGAGGAAAAGGAGTTTCCCCACTGCGAATTAGCTACGCAATACTCGTTCCCTACTCTCAGGGAACCGTGGTTATGATAGTAACCGAGTACGTTTTCTGATGATATATGTCAGCTTGAAAAACATACATTAATATGAGTTTTAAAGGCCCGCTCAAACCAAGAACGATAACTATAAAGAACAATATTAGCGTCGACGCAATTCTGCTTATTAAACTGCCGTTATCTTCTGCCGCTTTAAATCTCCGCGCTCTTTAACACCGGCTGGATTCTGATTGGCTGTAAATGTTTTTATTGTTAATCAGCGGGAAAATGTCATTCTGAAAACTGTAATCCACCGATATCGTTCCTCTTTGTCGTTGTCATTGTAGTTTCGGTGGGGATATTCTCGTAGAATTTGAACGATTAGTAAAACGTTATAATTATAGTTATCATCCTTGGTGTGAAGGTGCCTCTAGTCTAGACGAGAGAGATATTCTGGTTTTAAACGCGAGTAAATTATTAAAAAATTGGTTGTACATGAGCGATAGTAAATCATCCATCCATTCTTTTTTTTCACCCTGTTTATCAGTTTGTCCACCCTGTTAAGTGGTTTACAATAATTACAAAAATATAATGGAGTATCAATATTTTTTTTTTAAGTAAACAAAAATGCCTTTTCTGCATTTTTATCTGTCCATAACAGAGTGGACATTTTTGATGTTCCATTTAATTAATTTCGTTGAATAAATGGTTAAATTTATTTACCAGAGCTTGCACAGAACATTTAAAAAAAATGTTTTCCATCACCCTATTATGACTACATAAAAACCTCTTTTAAAAATGATTTTCTACATTTGATGATGGCCAAAAGGCACAGAATCCCAGGAATGACCCACTCACAGCAGGTGAAGGCCAGCAGTCATGATTGACACTAGTGTTGGGTTTCGGGGATTTAAGCTTGAATTAAGCTCTGGAAGTTTTACTGATTTGTAATTTTTGTTAGTAGACTCGCACTAACTTTTGTACATTTCTAATCATGATCATTAACAGTTTGAGGAGATTAGCAAATACTCCACGCAGATTTGATCTCCAGATTAATACATTAATGCATAGATTATTTGTTCACTTATCCAAACAGTAAAAAATCACATGTAATGATTTTGCATGATTAATCACGAGCTAAGAAGAGTGACGGTGACGTCACAGTTGACGCACATGTTTAGATCTGTTTTTCCACCTCAGATGTTTTAAGATTAATAAAATATTAAGTGTAAACAATAATATGGTCCCTCGTTTCTGATAAAAAAGATTATTTATTACACTTAATCTTAGATCACCTTTATCTGACCCATGCATATTCCAGCACACCCTGATAGATCAAAGCCTTTTAATGAGGGGCTGAAATTGAATCTTGATGTGGTTTGTGCAGTATATAAATTCAAATGTCCATTTCTATAACTGGATCACGATGATCCTCGTAGAGAAAGGTCAATATAAACAGAGTCAGAGTTAATTATACGCCGCAGAAAATAATTTCCTTATCGGCAAAGGAAAATCCTGTCCCGGCTCCGGTGATTTGTTTTCACATCATGAACTGCTTCATTGTGTTAAAATAAAAAACCCAAATCCATTCAGCATAGCTTTATGATACTCGAAGAGCCATTGCCGAAATCAACCTGAGTTGAGAGGATTATTTCCATGGATGTGTGCTGGGCTAAAGTGTGCGGGGTGTTTTCATAGATAAGCTGGTTTGAATGGTTGTGAGTTGTGGTCGACACCAGACTGGCCTTCATTATGAAGATTGGCTGCTAGTCTTAATCTAGATTTACTTTTTCATCTCATTCGGGAACGACATAAACGTTTTTATTGATGCAAAGGGAATGCTAAGCTGCACTGTACGCGAGTGTGTTTGGGACAAATCGTCCTGTGACTGTAAAGGCAGATTGATATTGCATTGCGTAATGCATTTGGAATAACTTAATACTCGTATACTGTTTCTACGGTATGCATTCCTTGCAAAGTATTATTAAATGCCTTGAATAGCCACGTACAGCTTTTGCTGAAATGTGCATTTCATAACAGCACAATGCATGAAATGATGCATAAGGATATTTTTCAGAAATAGATTCCTCCATCATTGCATTATCATTTCCTTGAGGAAAGGATTCTTTCACATTACATATTTAAGATTCAGAATACCATATTATTACCATACTACTGTTGCCAGTATGCATACCGTGCTGTGTCCCACAATGCATTGCACTCGATATGACCTACTAGTGTAAGGAATGAGTTGGAAGAAATATGATTCATGATTTTAAGTTACACAATGCTCCGAGGCATGAAGGCTGAGGTTCCAAATGAAGTGTGCTTTAATTGAAGGGTCATACAATCGTAGTCAAAACCAGGCAAGGGTCAAACAACAGCAAATCAGTCCAAACAAAGACAGTGTTCAGGGGACCAGGGCGGTGCCGGCAGTTCAGGTGGCTGAGGACTAGGGCGCGGCGGCCATCTTGGCTGAGGACTGGAGTCCTAAAAGAACACATTTTCTTTTAGGAATAAAATATAAATCAGGCGAATGATGAACAAACCGCTCTGTGAAAACCCGCAGAATATAGATAGGAATAAAACTGTTTGGTTATAAAAGAGCTGCCGAAGTGGAGATTTATGGCTCACTGCCATCAAAGATATGGATTGTAATCGACTCAATACAGCAGTGTGGTTATGAGGTGTAATAAAATAAACGCATAAAAATAAAATTTCCCTTGATCTTTTGACATATTGCCTTCAAGTGGATTAAATGATTGGAGAAGTTTTCATCGAAAAACCCAGTTATGACATTTTGATTCAAAATTACAAGGTCAAAATTTTTTATTTATTGCAGTGTAAATTCAAGACATACTGCAACATCAACTCTGGATTAAGCCTTTCTCTCTCTCACTCTTGTTTTAAACATGTTGTCATTAAACAATCAAAATCAAGTAGCCTATTTTACACAGCCGTGCAGTATTTAATTATACAGTTTTTCCCACGACCAGTGAGGTTTACCATGTTATTTTATCAATCCTGTGAGAAGCAGTGGCAGATGTGGATGGGTGGAGTCTGGAACGGGACAGAGACAGCGATTCATTCAAGAGACACACACCTGTGTGAGAGCGGCATCTCAGCGCTTCATGGAGCTTCACACACACTGACATATCTCCTGTTCATCTACTATAGTTCTCAGTCTCACTGTCCATGCACCTTCATTCTCACACACCACTCATATAAGGCCTATTCTTCTGACCACACACACACACACACACACACACACACACACACACACACACACACACACACACACACACACACACACACACACACACACACACACACACACACACACACACACACACACACAGTGTTTCACCCAGCCCTCATTGTTGTTAACAGTGCTCTGTGTGTATTGGGATACTTGATCCCACAAGGACAAAGTCACTGCACAGAAATAAAGGGAGAGAAAATTAGGAGTAGGGGGAGGATAAGAAACCATAAAAAAAACACGAGGAGCCAACTTCAATATAGATAAACGGCTCATGATTTATTTATTTTTATCTGTGTTTTGCAAAAGCACCACTTCTTGCAGAAAATTGCAATATTAGCATTTCCTATTTTTTCACCAATGCGATTTGGGTTTTTCCATAATGTAATTTTTACAAGGAAGTAAATCACCTGCAGTGGAGGCAGCTGAAAACAAGGGCCACAAAAGATCACAAAAGATGGGAAATGTGAGAATTACGTCTGAACACGTGAGATAATTAAGTCCCAAACAAAGGCAGTCCTTTAACATTCCCTATTGCTCTGTAAACGCCGATTATATCTTCGATGGAAATATAACCCTGGCTTTCTTTGCAAAGCAGTTGTATAATTTGACACATGCCTTCTAAAGAAATTATTTGACTTTTGAATGTTGACTATGTGCCATAAATACCTGCACAAAACCTTTTAAATATGTTGCTTATCTTGCTCCATTCTGGGCATTTTTAAGGTCGGAACATTTTACACGAGAGTTATATTTAGAAGACGCTTTTATCCAAAGCAACTTGCAAATTTGGAAAAACAACAGCAATGCTGTAATACATAATTACAAGATTAAGAGTGGTACAAACATCAGTCAATAATATATCATGGAACTTATTTACTATATAGTAACTATAATATTTTCTTCAGGGCACGTAAACACACATGTATATTCATTAAGAATAACCAGATTAAACCGGAATCTGAAAACAAGCAGGAATCATTGCTCAAGGTGGTTTGTCATAATAATAATTGAAATAATAAATAGATAAATAAAATTACTAATAATATCCAAAATTAATCCACTAATTAACTCACTAAAAATGAATGACTTCAGCAGGTCGAATTTCAGGAAATTAACAGATTTAATTTAGGCTTGTATTCACATATAAACATTGATCTGCGAACATAAACAGAAGCTTAACCGAAACTGCTTGACGTAACGCGACAATGAACCTCATTGGTTCTTGCTGAAGCTCAAACGTGATGCGTAACATGAGAATGAACCTCATTGGTTCTCGCTGAAGCTCAAACGTGATGCGTAACACGAGAATGAACCTCATTGGTTCCCACTGAAGCTCAAACGTGATGCGTAACACGAGAATGAACCTCATTGGTTCCCACTGAAGCTCAAACATGATGCGTAACATGAGAATGAACCTCATTGGTTCTCGCTGAAGCTCAAACGTGATGCGTAACACGAGAATGAACCTCATTGGTTCCCACTGAAGCTCAAACGTGATGCGTAACATGAGAATGAACCTCATTGGTTCTCGCTGAAGCTCAAACGTGATGCGTAACACGAGAATGAACCTCATTGGTTCCCACTGAAGCTCAAACGTGATGCGTAACACGAGAATGAACCTCATTGGTTCTCGCTGAAGCTCAAACGTGATGCGTGAAGCTCAAACGTGAAGCTCAAACGTGATGCGTAACACGAGAATGAACCTCATTGGTTCTCGCTGAAGCTCAAACGTGATGCGTAACACGAGAATGAACCTCATTGGTTCCCACTGAAGCTCAAACGTGATGCGTAACACGAGAATGAACCTCATTGGTTCTCGCTGAAGCTCAAACGTGATGCGTAACACGAGAATGAACCTCATTGGTTCCCACTGAAGCTCAAACATGATGCGTAACATGAGAATGAACCTCATTGGTTCTCGCTGAAGCTCAAACGTGATGCGTAACACGAGAATGAACCTCATTGGTTCCCACTGAAGCTCAAACGTGATGCGTAACATGAGAATGAACCTCATTGGTTCTCGCTGAAGCTCAAACGTGATGCGTAACACGAGAATGAACCTCATTGGTTCCCACTGAAGCTCAAACGTGATGCGTAACACGAGAATGAACCTCATTGGTTCTCGCTGAAGCTCAAACGTGATGCGTGAAGCTCAAACGTGAAGCTCAAACGTGATGCGTAACACGAGAATGAACCTCATTGGTTCCCACTGAAGCTCAAACGTGATGCGTAACACGAGAATGAACCTCATTGGTTCTCGCTGAAGCTCAAACGTGATGAATAACATGAGAATGAACCTCATTGGTTCTTGCTGAAGCTCAAACGTGATGCGTAACACGAGAATGAACCTCATTGGTTCCCACTGAAGCTCAAACGTGATGCGTAACATGAGAATGAACCTCATTGGTTCTCGCTGAAGCTCAAACGTGATGCGTAACACGAGAATGAACCTCATTGGTTCCCACTGAAGCTCAAACGTGATGCGTAACACGAGAATGAACCTCATTGGTTCTCGCTGAAGCTCAAACGTGATGCGTAACACGAGAATGAACCTCATTGGTTCTCGCTGAAGCTCAAACGTGATGCGGAACACGAGAATGAACCTCATTGGTTCTCGCTGAAGCTCAAACGTGATGCGGAACACGAGAATGAACCTCATTGGTTCTTGCTGAAGCTCAAACGTGATGCGTAACATGAGAATGAACCTCATTGGTTCTAGCAGAAGCTCAAACGTGATGCGGAACACGAGAATGAACCTCATTGGTTCTCGCTGAAGCTCAAACGTGCTGCGGAACACGAGAATGAACCTCATTGGTTCTCGTTGAAGCTCAAACGTGATGCGTAACACGAGAATGAACCTCATTGGTTCTCGCTGAAGCTCAAACGTGATGCGGAACACGAGAATGAACCTCATTGGTTCTCGTTGAAGCTCAAACGTGATGCGTAACATGAGAATGAACCTCATTGGTTCTAGCAGAAGCTCAAACGTGATGCGTAACATGAGAATGAACCTCATTGGTTCTCGCTGAAGCTCAAACGTGATGCGTAACATGAGAATGAACCTCATTGGTTCTCGCTGAAGCTCAAACGTGATGCGTAACATGAGAATGAACCTCATTGGTTCTTGCAGAAGCTCAAACGTGATGCGTAACACGAGAATGAACCTCATTGGTTCTCGCTGAAGCTCAAACGTGATGCGTAACACGAGAATGAACCTCATTGGTTCTCGCAGAAGCTCAAACGTGATGCGTAACACGAGAATGAACCTCATTGGTTCTTGCAGAAGCTCAAACGTGATGCGTAACATGAGAATGAACCTCATTGGTTCTTGCAGAAGCTCAAACGTGATGCGTAACACGAGAATGAACCTCATTGGTTCTCGCTGAAGCTCAAACGTGATGCGTAACACGAGAATTAACCTCATTGGTTCTTGCAGAAGCTCAAACGTGATGCGTAACACGAGAATGAACCTCATTGGTTCTCGCTGAAGCTCAAACGTGATGCGTAACACGAGAATGAACCTCATTGGTTCTTGCAGAAGCTCAAACGTGATGCGTAACACGAGAATGAACCTCATTGGTTCTCGCTGAAGCTCAAACGTGATGCGTAACATGAGAATGAACCTCATTGGTTCTTGCAGAAGCTCAAACGTGATGCGTAACATGAGAATGAACCTCATTGGTTCTTGCAGAAGCTCAAACGTGATGCGTAACACGAGAATGAACCTCATTGGTTCTTACAGAAGCTCAAAAAACGTGTTCAAACAATAGTTCATTGTTTGAACTATTTCACAGAAACTAAATGTTTTAATGACAGTTTTAAAGACAGTAACAGTCAGTAAGTGTCATCAAACAACATTTGTTTCAAATGTTCCCATCTTTTATTGGCAACTATAGTAAATTCCTGTTAAAATAAAAATATGAGGAACAACATCAATGTTTTAAATGTTTTCATAACAGCTGGTGTCATATAAATATTTAATCAAATAAACTATTTCCCTGTATGAGGTTAGTGAGATTACTCTTTCCTTCTAACGTTTTGTACATGCTTCAATTTTAGTTATTTCCTCATTCCTATCCTTGCAACCCGCGTTTGTTAGTGTCAACACTAAATTGACACTATGCTTTTGTTTATTGGACTAAATATGCTGTTATTTATTTCATACACACATTAACCTGTATATAGTATAGGCCTAGCCTATATATGCACAGATATACGAATGTAGATTTAATTACATGATATTGGTGTATATTATTATTGTTCCCTGTTTGTGAATTGATATTGTTCAATAAAAATAAAATAAAAATCCGTCCGTGTTCACAAACTAAAGAAAATAATAGGCTATGTGGAGAAGTCTAAAGACAATTTTTAAGTGGACTATTAACACCGGGAATGTCGCCGCATGGACTAATGGTAAATTTCCCTCAGAAGTATCCAAACAATGACCAGATGAAGCATGCAAGGGGAAACCGTCTAAATAATGAATTTACCATTGAGGCATAAAAGGTTTTTTTATCTAAATAATGCGAAATATATCTTCGTGTTCGATACAAATTCAATTTATTTTCTCAGTTCATCCGCCAGAAAGTTAATTGTGGAGCCCCTCCGCCCCTGAATTCGTGCACCTTCCACGCGCGTGCGTCGTGAATCGCTGGCATGAGAGAGGCGGCGCGCGGTGCAGTCGCGTGATGACAGACAGCGGCAACCGACGCGCCGCGCCGCTATAAACTCCGATGACCTACCGAACACCTCAGCGTCTCTCGCGGATCGCGTGCGTTTATTCTGCGCGGAAATAACAGCGGACGAGCGAATTTAAAGCGGTTTCGGAGCCATTGTTTGACTGCGCGGATCAAAAACTGCATCTATCCATCACCGGTCGCGGGAGCGTGAGATGACAAAGGTGGGTGAGAATGAGAGTACAACCTTGCTCCCGTGTTGCTTGATCGCAGTCAGTGGCCTGGATTGACAGCACACCTGTCTCGTATCACATAGGCTACTGGTTTGTGATGGTTTTACATGGTTCTGATCTCATGATAAATGTGGTGCGTTTGCAGTAGAAATCAAACGCATTGGCGTTTTCTCATTCACCTTTTTTGATTCATAATGGTGATCAGCTGATTTATTGATATTGATTTCAGGACTGCATGCTATAAATCAGGTGTTAAGTGACAGATTCACCTGTGAGGATCTACAGTATTCGTGATCATCAGACATCAGTTCATTTCAATGATTTGTTCCAGTTTTAACGTGAAATTATATTCATTTAGCTTTGAAATATTTTATAGAGATCAAAAAGGCTTACGCAGTGTGCTGTGAAAGCTTGTGTCTCTTATGTTCAGAAAGTTGTTTAATGATTTAAAGTACGTGTGGTGATTTTAATAGACTCTCATCTGCTAAATACATGCATTCAATTTAGTTGAAAACGTGAAATGGGACGTTCTGCTGTCCTCCAACTATAGATGCCTTTAACTTGCAAATGCTTAGATTTTTCCAATTTAACATATAAACAAACCTGTTTGTCAAATGTGGATTTGACCTGTCACTGTGTGATTTGCAATGCAAATTGCATTAATAATCACACCAACATTTAGCACATCAGGCTTGTGTGGTATGAGATGATCTAGTCTGCTTCACATGATCTTTTTCTGTTTGTCCTGCTGTTCCTAGTTCCCCCTTCAGAAAATGATTCATCGCTTTTAGTACGGCAGATAATGAGGCTTAGCATCATCTGGTGAAACAAATGTAGGAAATATAATGGTGCATTGATAAAATTATATAATCTGTACCCTGTATTCATTTTAATTAAGATGTTCTCAAAATCAAGATTTATATAATTTCAGAGCTCATTTAATCTAACCAGGAAAGAAATAGATTTTTAACGTATTTGAATCCAGTGCTCAATACACATTAATGGAGAGTGATGACAGCCTTCGAGTAAACTGGTTCTCAAACCGGTTTGTAATCCCAGTTAGCAGATGTAGGATACCAGCTCCGATCCTTATGTATGGTAGATGAACGCCAGTATGAACCCGAAACATTATTTTCATCAGCAGTGAGTAATTTTTGAAGCACAAAATGGAATTAATTACCTTTTTCAATTTTACAAAATGCATGTTTGACCAGTTTGGGCCACCGTATATACAACTCTACCCAAATAACATGAACAAATGTTGGCTATTGTTTAAATAAAACAAAATCTAAATTGACTATTCATTTTTTTCATGTAATGTTGCGATGTTTATCTGTGCACATCTTTCAGTTGATATGCCACATTATGTCTACATTAATCCAGATACATTTATGAACAACATTTTCGCTTCAACACTCTCCGTCCACACTAGCGTTTTCCAAATGTTTCTCATCCACACTGAAACGTCGGAAGACTCTTAAATCATCGTACAAAACGTAACGTAAGCTCACTGGATGTTACGAGAAAGACCAGACATAATGTTCTCACGTTTGGCTCCATCAGTTTATTAGCATATACCACCACTAACTCTCCATCTTCTGGCGAGACGTGGGATTTAATTTGGTGTGCGACTCTTACACTGCATTATGGGATGTACATCGGTTGTACACTCGTTATTGCAGTGCATTATGGGATTGAATGAGTGCACTTGATAACGTCCACTATGGTTTCGGACACCACTACAGATGGCGGCCCCGTCAATGGTGCCCTGTGATTTCGCACACAGCCTCTGATGACGTGTACATTGACACGAGTTTGGCATGGGCAATAAGTTTGTCCAATAACATGATCGCAGTAATTGACGAATGACAACAATCCAATCATTTTCCATCGGACAAAATCAAGTCCTGCCCTATTTTATTTCCTTGATCATAAATGCCTCCTATACCTCACAATCCAGCTCAATTTTAACGTAAGAGCAAGTGCGAACATTTGTTAATTTCCAGTTATTTCATCTGTCTGTTATGCAAACTGGTATTTATCATATTATTTTAATTCATCATGATCATAAACACAACCATTTTTACCATTTGCTGCACTTTGTTATTCTTCTATTTGCTTTCCTTTAGCCGTTAATAAATCGTAAGTCTCGCACATTCACAGAAAATAGCTCTGCGTTGCAAAATGAGAAGAAAACGCAGAAAAGACCATTGCAAATTTAGTTTCATGGTGATTTGCTGTCAAAAAAAAATTCTAGGGATGAACCGATATGAAAATTTTGGCTGATGCCGATAACCGATTTTTTTGTTTTGTTTGTGAGCCGATAAATCTAAATCCAAATTTTTATATAATTTTTGAGAGCCTGATTACAAAAACAAAAGTCTCACCATGTCTCAAGCAAACAATTATAATAATGTTCTCATAATAATTTTATGTAGCCTAAATGACAGACTTGCTCTGTTGCACGATTTCAAGCCATTTAAAAGCATAATTGCGAACCGTGCGCATCTGGGGTGTCTCAGCTGAAGAAAAAATAATACATCATGCAAATTTTCTTATCGGGCCGATAACGATAACATTAAAAACGAACATTTATTGGCCGATACCGATATGGTGGCCGATATATCGTGCATCCCTACTTTTTTTTTTTTCAATTATAATTTAAGTTTAATGTAAATTTAATGAAAAAATGGCAACCATGAAGTTCAATGCGATCACACTTTTATCAATAATAATAAAACCGAAAATTGTTGTTGATGTTACTAGTTGCTTTTACTCGACTGGTTGACTTTAGACAAAGTATAATGACCATCTTGGTGCTTGAATATCCCACGACCGCAGGAATATATCTGGAAACGGCTGTGTTGTGAGAGCAGTCGCCACTCTCCCTGAAAGTCAATAAGGAGAACGTGTGTTCATGATGCATGATTTGCTTACATTATTAATACACCCGTCAATTGTTGCTAAACTAGTCTGATGGGGCAAAGTACAACAACTGTAAAACAGATTTTACGGGATAGATTGTGATCTTTATAACTTCATAAACATCATCAGGCCAATCATAAGCCTTGTGATGAAAGGCGGCGTTGCTCCTCTTGCATGTCTTCTGGACACTCGAGACTGTAAAGTGAGACGCGTCTGGTTGCTCGACAGCTCTTCTGTTTCTACTGTACTGGTATGTTGGCATTTAAAGTGGGAATCTGATTAGATCGCCTGTGTGATTAAATATTTACTGGTGGGGTTTTCGCTGCTCCAGAGAAAAGTGAAAGTGTGTGTTTGTGTCTTGCATATATGTAATGTACTGCACTCATTAAACCCGCCATCTTCTCTCGGTTTCCCCGGTCTCAACCTTCTCCGTGACCCTTGCGTTAATTCCCTCCTCTGAGGCGCTTGCTGCATCTCTTGTTTCTTTTCATCTGTTTCTCATCCTCTTTTTCTTTCACTGTCCATTTTGCTTTATCAATGAGCTGCATGTATATTAATATGAATCTTATCCTGCGGCTTACTTGTGTTCTCTCAGTGCAAATAAAGGTTAATTATGTGTTTGGTGTTAAAACTGAAGAGTGGAGAAACTAACGAATTCAAAACCGGACAATAATGGTTTTATAGTTTAAGATATAAGAGGTTTGTGGTTTTACTTTATAATACACAGCCATTCAAAAGTTTGGGGTCAGCAAGATTTGTTGGTTTAAGATTTTATTTAGCAAGGATGCATTAAATTGATCAAAAGTGACAGTATAGACAGCTATAATGTTACAAAATATTTATCTTTTTAACTTTCTTTCAAAGAATCCTGAAACATTTTATTTATCATAGTTTCCACAAAAATATGAAGCAGCACAACTGCTTTCAACACTGATAATAAATGTTTCTTGAGCATCAAATCATAATATTATAATGATTTCTGAAGGATCATGTGACACTGAAGACTGGAGTAATGATGCTGAAAATTCAGCTTTGATCACAGGAATAAATTACAGTTTTACTAGATATTCACATAGAAACCAGTTATTTTAAATTTATATATTTGACTGGTTTTACAGTGTGTTTTTGTTTGCAAATATTAATGAGCAGAAGAGGCACTTTCAAATACATTAAAGTCCCACTGGAGTGAAAATCAACTTTTTAAGGTTGTTTATATGTCTATATGGTGTTTTTAATCTGCTTTTAGACAAATCATGTGTAGATTCATAAGTCGACAGCATTGCTGAGTATTTTCTGCTTAAAACTGCAGTGAACCAAAGACAGTCTCAAAAACACGGTTTGAAATCGCTGGTGTTTCTGACGTCACACACTACCTTGTAACCAATCAGATCAACGTGTGATCGTCAACCAGTGGATCTCTGAGTGAGTGAGTGAGTGGAGGCGGGGCTCATTTGCATATTCATAGAACCGTGTAATTATAATACTGCGTAAAAAGCTACACTGTGTAATTTTTTAAGTTGATTCTTAGCAAAAAACACTTTGTAATTTCAAAAATTATATGTGCTCATTAATATATAATTCTACCAACTAATCAAGTAATCTCAGCGTAGAATCTGCAATTTATTTAGTAATCATATACAATTTCACCGCTAGATGGGAAAAAATCCTACACAATGCTTTAAGGCATCTTTTTTTTTTCCAAAATAAAAAAACACTTAAATATGTCACTTCGGTGATCAAAGAGGAGTTTTAAGGAACAAAATGATTGACTTCAGGGGGACTTAATTTTTTTTTTTTTTTTTTTTTTTTTTTTTCTTAAATATATTTGTGTATTGTTAGTCACTGTTTGCAGTGTTAATGCAGTGTCAAACAGTCCATTGTCAGCAAGTGATTTGTAACGTTTGTCATCAGCAGCAATAACACACATAGTGCTTTTCACAGGGAAATCCACTCACAATTGATTCCAGTTTGGCATTAGCAAAGCTAACGTTCGCCCTGTCGTGCACTAGGAAACGCCATTCATGAATTAGTTTACAGAACATATTGAGGACTTTCCCATGAACCTTTTCAACACTTTCTGGTTCTTTGGTGAAACTTAGACCAACTTGTTTTGATATGCAGATTAGGAAAAACTCAATGGTTCCTCACAGGCCGTCCTTTGAAGGTTTAATATTTCCCTCTTATGTCGTTGAGAAACTTCTGTTGTCGTATCCAAACGGCTCCACTTTGACCTCAGTGCAACAACAGAGTGAAATTAGCCACTGCGGTAGTCTCTGTGATATTGCATTTCAAAGCGGCGTTTTTTATCCTGTCGTCTTTTTGTGAATGGAACGAAATCTGTAAAGTCACGTTTTTTCTCTGAGACTTCAAATGTGCTCCAATGTAAACATTGGATGGCTTTATACAATACAGATTGTTTCAAAGCAGCTTTGCAGGGAGGAATAAACAGGATTATAATACATTATGCAAACATTTTAAATTTCTGCTGTAAAGCAGCTGTAAAAAAGACAATAGTATAAATTTTCAGCTCGAGTCGAGTGTTGATTCAGTTCAATAACAATTCAGCTATACGCAGCTTAGTCAGTATAATGAGTACTCGTTAATAGTAATGAATATATATTTTTTTATAAATAAATGTATATATTGTCAAAACAATGTCATTATTAACAAATATATAAAAATGTGCTTACTTTTGGTGGTCTGATTACATGAGCCGAAGATGTTGACCTTTTCAGTCTTTTTTAAACACCGAAAGGTCAAGTTGAGGACTTCAAATTCAGGGATTTCACTCAAAATATCAGTATAATGCAGTTTTTGGTGGGGCTGATATTCTAGGTCCTCCAGGTATTTAGATGCATATATGAAAAGTTGCAATTAGTGCGCGAGTCTCATGTCATTGCGAATGTATACCATCAAACATTTTAAAAAAAAAACCTTGCGGTGACTGGCCGGGTCGCTGAAGGATTAATTAAAAGCTCTTCAGAAAGGGGCTTGACTGTCGGGTCTATTACAGATGCTCCTTTCCAGCAACAGATCCAATAACCACACACACACACACACACACTCGCGGTCTCTCGGTGCTCAGACAGCAGGAGTGTAATGGTGCGTTCACACCGGACGCGAATAGCGCGTCAGGCGCGAGCGATTTCAATGTTAAGTCAATGCAAAGACGCGTTACGCGCGTAAAAAATTCCTGCGGCGAGAATGAGGCGTAGAGTGCGGCGCGGTAGACGCGAATACGCCTCATTCGCGCGTCAAGGTCGCGCGAATGGCGCGAATTGAGCGTCTGGCGCGTTAATGCTGTGTTCACACTGGACTTAATAGCGCGTCAAGTTCGCGCGAATGGCGCAAATTGAGCGTCTGGCGCGTTACGCGCGAATGATTTATGTAGTGCTTTTTGTGCATTCACGCGTTTGACGCGAATTCGCGCCTGCCGCCCGAGTTGAAAAATCTGAACTTCTGCGTCAATTCGCGCCTGGTCGAGGCCTGGATCGGAGAGGACAACCACCTCCAGGACCAGGGACACCCCAAAGAACAATCAGGGGAGACAGTGACAGGTGTGTTTCCAATAAAGACACATTACAAGGCATATTATATGTTATGTTTACAGATGAAGAAATGTAATCTCTCTGAGTAGTATTGTTATCAATGTGTCGTATTAATATTTTCTTGACAGAACCATATCAGAGATTTTGAACCATATCTCCCCAGCCCCTTTTTATTCCTGTCTCTAAATTTTTTTTCTGTTCTTACTATTTCTTTTACAATTTTCCTTAATAAATTATTTTACAATATGTTTAAATGCCTGGTGTGGTTCAATGCACAACAAAGCTAATATTTTATCACATAACTTGTTTTTTTTATATACGAGACGTATTCATTTTGTATTTAATGCTATTTATTCCATATCTAAATATAGATTACATGAAACATAATTGTAATGTGTGATGGCAATTTATGATATCATTGCTCTTTAGTAAAATATAGATGATTCAAAGAATGTCACATGTGTCTCTCACTTGTAGTGAGAGAAGATTCTGTTTATGAAATGAATGTATGTTTATACACCTGAAGTGAAGGAGCGAGACACTGAGAACGGCTGGGCAGAGGTCAGAGGTCATCTAGTTTGGGTGGGGGCTTAAGGGTTCAACTAGTGATAAATTGAAGCTAGCAGTAATGAGTCCTTGGTCTGTGGAAAACTACTAGGAAGAGCAACTTCTGGGTCTCACTCACTTCACAGTGTAACATCTGTGTGGTGACGGCTGACGGGGAACTTCTTGCAAGAATAAATCATTTTATAAATCTCATTTGATTCAGAGTGTCTTCTTATGCAGTGATGATGTTTAAAAAAGACATTTTTGCCACAACAAATGTAGACAACCAACAACAACAACAACAAAAAAAGGTTAATTACTTTTGGAGGCTGGCTCCATTTATTTATTAAAAAAAAAAAACCTTGTATACAAACCATGGAAAACCTGTAATTTTGCAAAGGTTAGTGACTCAGAGTTTAAACTTAATACATGTGCATGTTGTGTAAACTGCAAGTAGAACGATGGAGAACGTTCCCTTGTAGTTGTGGAACTGGGATCCTGAGTTGGGGGGTGCCTTTATCACCACATGCTTCCCATCCACCGCTCCAACGCACAGAGGGAAGTTCCACCGCTCCTGGAACCCCTCTGCGATGGACCTCCAGTCATCGGTGGTGGGCACAGCCATGTAGCCCTCCACAAGGCAGTCCCAGATGGCAGTCACTACCTGGGCAACGATCTGGCACACTGTGGAGACACCAACCCTGTAGCTGGACGCTATCGTCCTGAATGAGTCCCCAGTGGCAAGAAACCTAGAAAACATTGTTATAAATATTATTACAAGTACACTTGTAGTTTCATATTCAACCAAGTATACTATTAAATGCTTTATGGTATATTAAAATGCCAATAATCAAGCACTATTGCTTACAGATAGAGATATTTAATTTCTAGGTTAATTTCTAGGTTATAGCAGTTAACTCAGTCAGTATCACTAGAAAGATCACTGTGTTTATACAGAACAACATGATGTTGCAGGCCCCGTGCAGAAAACCTTGTTTTACAGATTAGAAAGTCTGTGAAAACAGGGAAAATTGAAGAGACAGAAGCAAACGTGTATGTGTCGCACATATCTCCAGCAAGCTGTGAGGGCGCCGGCGCAATACAGCTCCTCCTTCCCAGTCCTCAGTTCACTTTTTAAAATAAAAGTCCCGATCTCTCAGACCCAAATAATGGTCTATTAAAATGAGCAAATTAAGAAAATAATTGATTTCACCCAGAACCACAAATTGACATATTTTAGGATGTCACAATGACAGTATCACGTCTGCCAAGAGAATATGTGAATGTCTAGGTTATAGCAGTTAACCATGCAGTAACTCAGTAACTGTTATCACTAGAAAGATCACTGTGTTTATACAGAAAAACATGACAGTATTACGTCTGCCAAGATAATATTTTAATTTCTATGTTATGTCTAACGTTAGGTTATAGTTAACTGAGTATCACTAGAAAGAGCACCAACAGTGGTAGCCTATCCGTAACGTTAGCCTACCACAGTTTTTAAAGAACATTGATAGCATAGCATATGTTAGCATATTGAATATAGCCTACTGTATTTAAAGTATCATACATTTACTAACCGAAGACAGATGGACAGGCGCTCCGCAGCTGGGATAGATCGCCTGTAGTTGGTGTTCTGGAGGGTGATCCTCGCTCCGATGCGGGACAGCAGGTCATCAAACTGTGTGCGAGACAGGCGGAAGTACCGCTGAAAGCGGCCGTCACCAGGCGCAGCTCCTGGAGCAAATGGTGAAACTCGCCAAACTGGGTCCGCCTCCGGAAGGGTCTGGTGGATCAAATACGGCGACGATGACCCCTACGCCGCTGTTCTGCTCTCCAGAGCAAGTACAGAGCGGTGGACTCTCTCGATAAATGATCGATCAACATCACACATCTTGTAAAAAGATAGCCGTCAACGGGTTTTCAAAACTTTTTAAACTTTCGCCTCGGAACGCGCGTAAAATTTCGCCTCAAATTTGTTTTTACGCGCGTTCATTTCGCTCTTGACGCGCGAATGGACAGAAAGTGATCAAGCGTCAAACTAGACGCGGCAGGCGCGAATTTGACGCGCTATTCGCGTCCGGTGTGAACGCACAGTTAGTGGATCCCAGTAACGGTGCAGCGACAGCTCGCGTTAAACCGCTGATGCCTCTCTTTCATCAGTGATGCTGCCGTCGCTTTTTCTTTTCCTTCCTGAATCATGCCGCCTTTTTCTATTCATCTCTGCATTTATCTAGCACTCTACAAACGCTTCACACTATGCGAACTTAAGTTGGTTTCTAAAATGCGAGGATTAGCTGGTGTTTTCCAACAGTTTTTTTGTCTTAGACATTAAATATTTACGCACTGAGATTTCATTTTACGACACATTCACATGTTTGCTGTTCTCTCATGACATGCATGTAAATAGAGACAATATTTATTTTTAATAATAATTCATTTAAGTGTTGTATTTAAAATGTTTAGCTGGATTTTAAAGGGGAATTGTGTGGCCTGAGCACCGATAAATGATAATGATTAATATAATAATTAATTTGTCATTTTTAAACTACCTGAATCCGGATATAATCCGGTAATTATAAAAAATGAAGACTGTTATCTATATCATAATATATCACTGCTGTAATTTACAATTTTATTATAAATAAAAAATGATAAACTATTTTGATAATTTTATTTTACACCACAAGTTACAATACTAATATTTATGTTTTGGGTTCTCCACTTTCAAACGTCCAAACCCTCACTCCTGCTGTGAACTTCTGTCCACACATTTGTGTACATAAACTGAAACTAGCACACGTTGCGTTCCCGAATGCTCAAGTTTTGCTGCATTTACTGTGAATCGAGCCACTCTGAGACGGCGTTTTAAGTCAACGAGAGCGTAGCTTTTGGAAAACGCTCTCCAAAGCGGATCGTTTTGAAAGCGCCGTTTTCGCGTTGTAGTGTGGACTGTGAAGCCGGAGGCATTTGAAAGTTTAATCATGTGATCCATGTTGTACCAATAGATAGCATTGTGCCTGTTATACATAATACAGCACATGTGCTGTTCACTAAAATATGTTACTTTGCACACTCCTCATATCACAGTCCTGCACTGTAAAATAATATTTTCATGATTTGTTGTCAACTTTTTATCTTTTGTCAAATCAACTTCGATAACTAATGTGTGAAGATAACATACTATTTTGAGTTTCTGTTTATTAAACCATTCTTCCTCATTGTATTAACTCAAATTTTTAATTACAACGAACTCAAAATTACAAAAAATTACAAAAAACCCAAACATATAACATATGGTGAGGGAGAGCGACCTGGACGCATCAGTGAATGGTGAGATATTTTGCTAAATAAAATGATCCTGTTAGAAGAATTGCGTGATAACTTTATTATTTATTATTATCTGTATCAGTGAGCTTTCGTGAGGTTTCACGCATGCGCGGTAAGGTGAATTTAGAAGTTTCTCATCCACACTGAAATGTCGGGATCGCCTGAAAACGCTATTGTGGACAGAGAGCGTTTTCAAATGTATCTGGATTAATGTAGACGTACCCTGAAACGCTGAAAACACCAGAACGTAAGCTGCTCACGTGAAGTCGTGCTTCTCTCTGAAACACACAGCGCATCACACTATATACTTATTTAATTCAATCACAGCCTTTGACTTGATAACCGCACTAAGCTATATCGCTGTTTATTTTCATTTTACAGTAGGCCTACATAATTTATTAGCTCTTCATCAACTCACAAACTGCCATTTTCGTAAGTATCAAAACTTCTTTTAGTCCCAAAATGTACTTTAATAACCCAAACGAGGCATATATATGAATGTAAACACTTAATAGCGCTATAATAATCACGATTATAATAATCACAGATTAATAATAATCGATCGGTGAGGCTATTTACGTCTGAGAGTTGTACCAAGACAAATTCCTATCAACTTGTTGACATGGCAATAAATTATTATTGATTGATTGATTGATTTAATTATAACCTGCAACCGGATAAACATTTGAAGTAAACTTTATCGCCCCCTCGAGCACTGAGTTTTTAATCGCCACAGTAACCATGTATAATACAAATGAGCTTATAATGTGTTGTGAAGCAGCACGGTCTGCACTCATGCGCATGTTTCTGGACGTAATGTTCCCATCCTTTATTCTTTGACTCACACACACACACACACACACCTCGATCGCTTTCATTTATCTCCCTTCAGCGCTACACCAGAGGTTGTGCCATCTGCCCGAGCCGTAAACATGGCAGGCGCTGGTAAGGGCCGAACAGTTCTGCGCTGATTGTTACATCTCGCACAATAATTCAATCTCGCGCTTGGCTTGCGGAGCTGTCTGGCTCTCGGGACGGTTTGGACCATGGGGGATTAGTTAGACGAGCGCCTGGGGATTTGAACCCATGACCTTTTGAATTGCGCTTGCCACCTCGGTCCTTATTTGCTGGACTTATCAAATCCTTTAGCAAAAACTTTATTGATTTTGGAAAGGCTTATCTATTTGAAATGTTTCCAGTATGCAGTGTGAAGGACTAGTTAATCATGCATTTCTAACATTAAACCTTCTTCATGAATAATGACATCCTGTTCTATTTTCATTTTCATTGATGCAAGAAAACAAACTGTTCCCTTATTAACCAGAGGAATATTTTCCACTGTTTATGCTGCATAATTATGAGTGACCGGAGACACTTATAAGCCGCTTTGTTGTCATAGTTATATCCGGATTCAGATTTGCACTAATTAGTAGGTACAGTAGGTGCATTAATTAGGTCAGAATGAGGTGATTTTATCAAATAGGGATGAAATGGTTACCAGTTTTCGATAAACCACAATAAAAAATTCCGTTTCATATCTTAATTATCATTAAAATTTGATTATTAAACAGTGCTGAGAAAAATTATAAGAAAGAATGTACTAATGAATTAATGAATGTATAAAGGGGAACCGACTCTTTAGAAAAGTTTCGATGGCATTTGCATCTTCCCTCAGTGCAATGCCTAATAAAGTAGTGTTTATATGCGCAGCGCTGCTTATGGGGTTACCTAGCCTGGGAAAACCCAGACCACTCTCAGTTGTAACTGAGTTAGGGTCTGGCAAAGCTCCATAGACAATTCATTTCCACAGGGGCGTCACCAACGGACGTCGCTCAAATGGCTCTGGGCGCAATTGGATAGATCTAAACCAATCAGAGCCATGAAGGACATGACGTATGCAGAGCGATGGAGAAACATTTAAGACTCTCAGCAATTCTCTGTTTGTGTTTTTCAGGAAGATGTAGCAATGGCTTCTGACGACTTCTGCCGTTTTTGTAAATGACCATTTTTAAATCGCTTGAAACAGAAGCGCCGTGATTCGAACGAGTGATGTTCCACGGCGGCATCCATCTTTGTAATGTACAAAATCTGCGTCACCGTCTCTGCTCTGTCGTCATCGTGTAAAGCCCGCCCCAACGTTTCTGATTGGTGCCGCGATTTCGACGGGTTGGAAATGGGTTTCAATGGGCTCTTTGCCAGACCCACTTGCAGAGCAAATCTAAATTTGCCGGAAGTGGTCTGGGTTTTCCCAGGCTAGGGGTTACCAGGAAAATGCCTCGCTTTTTGCGGTTCCATAAGCGCCACCTACTGTCAGAAAGTAGATTTAAATTTGCATTCAGCATATCTGTCATTTTTGTTCAGACCAGTCCTTGTAAATTTTAACCAGTAGATGGAAAATAAGACTAATAATAATAACAACAATTTATGCTAAAGCTATAAATCTAAACAATACAGATGTAGAATTGTTTTTGGAGCAGATAAAATACCTTTAAGTTATCCTCCTTTTCATAAAAATTATATAAAGTTATCATTTTATAAAACTTTTTTTGTCTTTATTTAAACACGTCAGTAGATAACGTGTCATTGTGTGTCAACCAACTAATATTTGTAGTTAATTTTAAATCCAGCCATCGTTGTTAATGTTATTATTTTAATGCAATAAAGAGTGCATAGTGCATTGCTAGGCTAATTTTATTTGTTTGTTAGTTTTCGACATGAAACTTGAAATTAATTCAGTCTGTGTATCAGTACTTCTTGGACATTTTCAGCACTTTTTAACAATACCGTGACAATATTGATCATTTTGGACCCTATAATCGTGTTGTGAATATGATATTTCATACCGTTTCATCTCTTATCTCAAAATTCTGGCTACGAGTAGCTATGCTTCCATCCAATGTTGCAAATTTAAAGGTCCCATGGTGAAAATGAGTTTTTATGGGATTCTGTGTGTCATATAGGCTGAGGGGTTTAAATTAAAAGCTGAAAAAGCTGAATCTAAATTTAATTTAAATTTAATTTAAATTTAATATTAAAAGCTGAATCTAAATTTAATTTAAATTAAATTAAATTAAAAAAAAATATGAAATCGCTCACTGCCGTCATTTCTCCACCCCCCACAAAACTAGAGAGAGTCATGTCTGGAGTTAAGTCGTCCCTGAAAACCGGCCATGAGAAATTAGATTTTTTTTTTTTGGCTGTTTTGAGTGTAGCCCCCGAACGTATTTTGAAAAGTTGACTGACAAATATGAAACAAAAAACTTTTTTGAAACCAACTTATTCTTGAAACCAAGAACCTTTCTCAGGCAACACCGGCGCACAGAGAGCCGGGGATAAGAGTAGGTGGGCGTGTGTCAGGAAACGCTATGTGCCGTGCACCGAAACATAAACACAGACACGTCACCGAAAGTATGATAATAACATGAAAACACATCATTGGTTTCTGTGACTTTCAAATGTTTAGTTGTGCGCTTCTTCAGCAGCGAATCCAAGCGTTTGTGGGAGGGGAGAAAAAAGGCTCTCAGAAAAGTGTGGCAAAAAAACTTTTTTTTTTTTTGGGTAACACTATTAAATTAAACAAACATAAATTTAAGTGTCAGCATATGGGACCTTTATGCGCAATTTTGGAATATCACATAAACCGTTTCAACCCCATGTGTTAAAAAAATATCCTTTTGGGAAATTTTTGTGAGAAATAGTTGTTTGAGGACACTTTAGCTCTGTTTTTCTTTCTTTTTTTTTGTACGAAATGCAATAAATATGGTCCTGTTATCTTATCTTGCGCTCGAAGCGGATGCTTGGTGTTTGGGAACTCAATCATGTGAGACGCTTCTGGGAGGAAATTATACCCAAACATTTTAATGTCAGACTTTGGCTCAGGCATTTCAGAAAGACCAAACCAACATTTGAGATGTTGTGCGATACAATGTGGCTAGTCCAGTTATCCAATCACATCCACTGTTCCAAGCATCCAAGCAAAGTCACATGATTTTGTTGTTGCGCATCGAGGGATTTGCACCTCAAATTTTTTATTAATGCACTTCTCTTTTTTTATTTATGCACATCCTCGCATTTCCACAGTGATGGTTTTATCTCTTCTACACTGAAAAAAAAATGGTTTAGAAAAAAATTCACTCAGAAATTGCTGGTACATTTCACAAAAAAATACAAAGAAACTGCAGGTAACGCATTGCTCTTTGAAGAGTAGAGAATGACCTCCTCCTCCTGGTCCTCTTGAAACTGAGTGCAGCTTTTGATACTGTTTGCCATTCTGCACTCCTATCTTGTCTAACTGATATTGGTATCACTGGCAAAGTTTTTCAGTGGCTACTTTCATATCTCTCAGACAGGCAAGAATTTATCAGCATTAATAAACACACATCTCGCTCTATAGCCCTATTCGGACGGGATTAACTTTACATATGGAGTCACTTAATTTTACCACAGGACGTCTGTAATATTAATGGCCAAGTCGCACGGGATAAGATATCTCAGTAAAACCAGCAGAAGTGCGAGAGTAACTCGATTCCCTCCTGTCGTCATGTGTGTATTAGCCTATGTTGCTTTCTGATATCACATGCGCAAACACATATAACCTATATATATATATATATATATATATATATAATAGTTATGTCTGGTCGGACGATGTAGTAAGTAACTTCAGATTAGATTGTGTTGGTAATTGGCACTTACCTAACGCTAAGAGATGTTTCGTGCCTCTAACAAATGCTTTCGATCTTCTTTCTGATCTGAATGGTGTGTGTGGAAAACACTTGAGTTTTGCCACAGATTTGTCCCAGCGTCTAGAACGCGACTGAATGCTTTTTCAAGCATTTCAAAAACAGCGGAAAACTACTTTTAAACAGGAAATGACGGAATATTTACGTACATATTTACAGCGGGTCTATTCGCACGGGATTAGTATTACCCGAGGTAATTTTTTTCTGACCTTTTTACTGAAGGTAAAAGTCGCCGTAATCTTTACTGACATTGACATGATTACTGAGATGGCACATTCGGATAGGACTAAAATCACAGAGATGCTCTGGTAATTATTACTTTACCCCACCTCTCCATGTTAAACTAGTCCCGTCCGATTAGGGCTTATCACTGTTTCCCGTGGTGTGCCACAAGGATCCGTTCTTGGTCCACTTCTATTTCTAGTCTACATGCTTTCTCTTGGTCAGATCATCTGGCGTCATCGTCTTAATTTCCATAGTTACACAATCTTTCTTACTCATCAGCCCAATTCTGTTTCTCACCCACTATATTGATTCTACATTAAGCTTTGAACCCCATATTAGCCACTAGCTTCTTCAATCCTGTTTTTTCCATCTTCGTAACTTTATACATACAGGTGAACACCTTATGAAAACTTTTTTCGCTGAAACTCGAAAAATTTAAATATGGTGCAAAAGTTCATTTATTTCAGTAATTCAACTTAAAAGGTGAAACTAATATATTATATGGACTCATTACATGCAAAGTGAGATATGTCAAGCCTTTATTTGTTATAATTTTTATGGCTTACAGCTTATGAAAACCTTTTCACTATATTCTAATTTTGAATTTGGGGTTTTCATAAGCTGTAAGCCATAATCATCAAAATGATAACAAATAAAGCCTTGAAATATCTCACTTTGCATGTAATGAGTCTATATAATATATTAGTTTCACTTTTTAAGTTGAATTACTGAAATAAATGAACTTTTGCACCATATTCTAATTTTTCGAGTTTCACCTGTGTGTGGCCTTCGTTTAATCTCAAAGATGCTGAAACTGTTGTCCCTGCGTTTGTAACCTCGTGTATGGATATTGCAACTCTCTGTTTTGTGGCCTCTCCACTAAAGCCCTTAATTTCTTGCAACTAATTAAAAACTCGGCTGCTCGTGACCCTGCATTCAACAAAAAATCAGCTCCCGTCCTTCAGCGACTGCACTGGCTCCCTATTGTCTATCGCATTCAGTTTAAAATACTTGTCCTAGTTTGTAAGGCTTGCCATGGCTTAGCACCTTCATATCGTACAGACTTTAAACACCCGTACATTCCCGAGACCGAGTTCTGACAATTTGCTTTTATTACCCAAGTTCGGACTATTCTGTGTGTTGGTGGTTGGGCGTTCAGCATCTCAGAGAAGCTTTTAAGTCTTCTCACTCCAGTTCTTTAAAACTGAACATAAAACTCATTTACATTATGTATTATTAAGATAAGTTTTACCTTCAGATCCATAATTATTTTGGTTATTGTATTGTATTCCTGTTGTTATACCCTTGTATATCTGTATCTTTTGTTGTGTTATTTGTCAATATTATGTAAAGTGTTCTTGAAAGGTGCTATTTAAATAAAACATTTATATTATTATTATTGAGTACTCCAATAACACATTTTTTTTCAATGTATGACTCTTTACTTTTTGATTGATTCTTATGAAAAGATTTAGATTTAGAAAAACAAAACAGATTTAGTTTTAGATATTTTGATAACCTTTTATAAATAGTTTTTATTTGTTGTCTAGCATAGTTTAGTCATTTATTAATTTACTTACTTTTTTTTCTCGACTTGTTTCTGGGCATGAATAAAGCAGTGGCAGCTTGCATGGCACTAAATTACTGTATACAAACAAACAAAAATGCAATGCCATGGTTTTCTGGTCTGTTGCATCCATTAACTAGCACAGCTGATTAGTTCTTGCTAGTAAAAACCAGTTGCTTTTTAAAATAGACAGACCAAACTGTGAAATCCTACAAGTCGAGAACACAAGTAAACGTCCAGCTTGAGGGAGGAATTAGTGGAGTTAGTGAGGAGACGTCTGCTCATCTAATCTGCTCGTCTCTGGGGGGTATTTGGGGCAACTGGCGTTTTCTCTGGAGGTCAGGGTTGGGGGTGGACGCGCCGGTGGCCTGTTCATGGGCCATCATAACAGGTTTGGCCACATGCTGTGATGATGAACCAAGCTTTCATGTGAAAGACTACAAACATGCCATGCGAAGATGACACTGGCAGGGATAATGGTCTGTGAAAACAAATAATCGAAAGCCTATTGTTTTGTTTTGTTTTCTTAAGGTTTGCGTTTCTGCTAATCTGTAAATATGGTTATAAGAAGCCATCTGTAACCGTCACACAAATATTAGTCTCCATCTCAGGCACGCCTAAGGACTGTTCAATCACGATGTACAGTATTTGAAAAATTTGCTTTCAAATGTCACAGGCTCTTATCTGGTTGCATCTCTAGAATATTGCATGAATGTTCTGAGTTTGTTGTTCTTAAAATGAATTACATAAACTGTTTTTTCCTGGGTCAAAAATAGTCTTCGGTGGTGGCATGTCACAAAGCCCAAACGCCCTTAAACTGGTTTCTTGAACATGACAATGAGTTCACTAAACTCAAGCGGCCTCCAGAGTCACCAGGTCTCAGTCCGATAAAGCAGGGATGTGCAGCCGATAAATCTGCATGATGTTGTCATGCGTCACGGTACCAAAATTAGTCGTTACTGAGGTTGCGTATTGTTTGATTTTTAATGATACTGATTCTGCTTATTAACTCTTCATTTCAATTCCAGTAAGAAAAAAAAAGAAAAAAAAAAAGAATATTATTCACGTTTATTATAAGTCTTATTGCGAAACATTTAATTGTAGCTGAAAACCGTTCACCAGAAACTGTAATCAAATGTAAAATAACATCTTTATAGATAAAATATACATAAAAAATAGTTACAAAAGTTATTCAGTCAAGAACACCAAGTGAATTTTATCTTTGTCTTTTGTTAATTGATTAATGATATTATAGAGAAGGCAGAAGTATATGTCTTTTTAAGAGCTGCATACTGTTACACATGCGTTTTATTGTCAACTGTTTACGTTCACTTAAAGTCCCCCTGTGGTGAAAATCAAGCTTTTAATGTTGTTTATGTGTGTGTGGTGTTTTTAATCTGCTTTAAGACAAATCATGTGTAAGTTCATAAGTCGACAGCATTGCTGAGTATTTTCTGCTTAAAACTGCAGTGAACCAAAGACAGTCTCAAAAACACGGTTTGAAATCGTTGGTGTTTCTGACGTCACACACTACCCGTGACCAATCAGATCAACGTGTGATCGTCAACCAGTGGATCTGAGTGAGTGAGTGAGTGGAGGCGGGGCTAATGGCAGGGGATTTTTTTTTTTAAGCAATTTTTTTTTTTAAATATGTCATTTTGATGATCAAAGGTGAGTTTTAAGGGATATAATTATTGACTACGGGGGACTAAGACATAACCGACTGTGTTTATGAGGATATTTTGACATTTTTGTGTGTATTTGTCCGTTCAAGTGCAAAAAGACGTGGAGGTTCAGTATGGCACACTGTTCAGATATCCTCACATTTATTAACATTTTATTACTGACCTGGTACCAAAGTACCGGTACAGTTCTGAAGACAAAAGCGGATCCAACCCGGTACTAGCAAGGTGTACTGTACCTAATAAAGTGACCAGGAAAAATATTTGTTAAAAATAATCTTTTGTAACATTATAAATGTCTTAACTGTAACTTTTGATTAATTGAATGCATCATTGCATATGTATTTACATTATCATTGGCAGCATTTCCTTTATATTGTTCACACATGAGAGGAATATGGAGCATAAAATGGGTAATGCAGAAGTGCGGTGTGGCTGTTGTGGTCTAAAATTGCCAAACAATGCCATGTTAAAATATAATTGATCTTTTCTGTTTTGGCTCATCTAATCAGAAGTCGGAGTGGGAACTGTTTTATAATGTTATTAGTCTTTTGCACTGATGTCAGAAATATAATTTGTTAAAAGTAATCTGATCTTAGGTTTGAGTTTATCTAGTTTCAAAATAAAAATATATTTTTTGTGAGTTCGAAATATTTAATCCAAAAATAACATTTTATATACTTGAATGTATAGTGTAAGTCAAGTAAAATATCTGATTATATCTAAAGTTATTTAAAATATCATTAACTTCTAGGTTGTGTGTGTGGATGTGGATGGTTGGGGGTTTGCTGATGCTCAATTTTCAAGCTTCATTTCCCAGATTTATTATTATGAATTTTTTTTGCGGGGGGGTTTTAGACAATAATGCCGCATCAGATGTGCAGACTGCATGAGGAGAGAGAGAGCTTTACAACCATGAGTGCAATGAAATATTCTAGAGGTGCTTTGTGCTGTGAGATATATAAAAAAACTCAAATAAATATAGTATTTGAGTCCAGAGCTGCACTGTTAGCTTAAAGGCCCACTGAAGTGCCTTGGAACGAGCAGCTTTGTAAGATGCGTTGATGTCATTTCCTCTGAAACAGGAAGCTAAGGTGGGACATATTGAATGGCTCCTCCCCCTTTTCAACTAGCCAATAGCGTTTAGTTTACATCGCAGACTGCAAGTCGTAGACTACAGCATAGATATACATAATAAAGGCTAGATGTCTCGTCCGCGCTGCTGGCCAATGGAGGTCGACGTCTGCACACGGCGGCCATCTTGTCACAGTCAGCTCGCTCACTCGTAACATTGTGTTTTAATGGTGCATGTACTTTTTAAATAACCATAACTTGTTCAATTTTCTATCGATTTTCAAACGGCTTGGTTTGTTATAAATATCATAGATGTAGTTATGACACTGCATACTGATGAATAATTATAATATTATGTATTTCAACATGTTCAAGCATCCAGTATTATAGCCACTTAATAACGTTTGTAAGAAACCAAACCGTTTGTAAAACCGTCAAGATTTCAGCGAGATAAGAGTATTTGTGTTCGTGCAGATCACTCACCTTACAGAAAGCTTGCCTGTGACAAGATGGCCACCAGGTGATGACGTTAGAGACTCCGCCGTAAGACATCTAGCCTTTATTATGTATATCTATGCTTGACAGCACCATGGAAGCGAATCCGAGCGCTGATGATACGTTGGATTCAATAATAACGTTAGAGGTGTGAATAAATTCTAGCCATTTCATTCTTAAAGGTGGGGTATGTAATTCTCTTTTTTGGCCATTTTTTCAAAATCACTTAAAATCCTATTCCTAACCCACTTACAGCCACTGAGTTAGAAGCACTGAAATAAAAATTAAGCAATTTAATCATCTGTGGAGCAGGCAGGACTCAAAAAACACCAGCCAATCATTTCCAAGACCACCTAATCATTGGACAGTAAGTGTGTCAATCAATCGGTCGTACCATCCCCCCCTCCCCCCTCCATGTCCATGTTCTTTGAATGGGTGGAGTCAAAGGAAAGAAGGTAGGACCATTTGAGTTGTGTATTTTCAAAATCTGCCAGCCGTTTTGCAAATCACATACCCCACCTTTAACCAACGTACAGTTGGAAACCGTAATAAAGCTTGAGCGTTTGAGCAACCGAACACACACATCTCCAACCCATATTGCCCCGTGACGTGTCCACGGTCGCTTTGGCCAGGTGGTATTTAAAGCATAGGAGGCGGAGCTTTAGATTTTCGAGAGCATTTGATTGGACAGAAGATGTGATGAGAAGCTGAAGTCCGCGGTGACGTCATAAAAATCCGTGATACATTTTTGCGGAAGTAAGAGACTGTAAGTTTTGAATGCTTCTATCTCCTAAATGTTAATTTTATCGTTGTTTTGGAACACACCAGCTTATTCATAACCTTAAGGCTAACATATTCATACTAAATAAAATAAAAGCAAATAATTTTATTTGTAAAAGCAAATAAAACTTACATTTAGATTTCAGGGGGTCTTTGACTTTTGTTGCAGGTCCAACAGACAACCAAAAAAAAAATGTGTTAAGTAAAGATGGCAAGTCTATAATACTCAAAACAGCATTCTTCTCTCAAATGCCAATAAACAGGAAAATTATTAAATGATGCAAACAGAGTTAATTTCGACTGTAAAAGAAAAGTATATTCTGCTCTAAAAGAAAATAGTGTCATTGTCCAGCTTAAGTTCAGTGTTGATTCAGGTCGTTGTAAAGATCATCAATTATTAATTTACTGTAAAAAAAAAAAAAGATGTCATTGTCCTCATCCGATAGTGTCAGTGCAGTCAAATCAATAATATTGTTGAATATCAAGTGTCCCCACCTAGGCGACAGTGGCAAGAACCCAAACACCATCAGGTGACCGAATGGAGGAAAAAAACCTTAGGAGAAACCAGTGTCATTATGATTCAGGCTGCTTCACGTCAGAAATAACAAGACTCTGGATCGGTGATCAAATATTTCATCCAGCTCCTTTGCTTGCTTGTATGGAGCTGAAGCTGGCCATAGAGTCTGTGCGGAGGACCTGACTGGCTCTTGTGGTCTCTACTGAGGATCTGTGCAGATGGCTTCACAGAGGATCGTCTAGTTGACACGGTCTCTGCTGACATTCAGGGCTGCAGGTCCACCATCTGAATCTGGATATGGCTGACTACGGTAAACTCGGGATGAGGATGAGACAGACAGACAGATTAATATTAGCGTAGATGCCATTCTTCTTACGATGTAACAAGTACATCGGGTGTAGGAAGTGTACCCGGTTCTGGTTGACCTACTTTATGCAGCCTAACAATCATTTAACTGATGTGAATGATATAGTCTAGATTTAAACTAGGAGTGTGTCTGCTTCCCAAAACAAGAGTTTTGGTGCTAAATAGGAAATGGATCTACCGCCTGCTGTTGATTTTGATATTCTCGGTATTATCAACTGGCCAGAACTTTGAGATCGCAATAGACGTGAAGGACTATAATGCGTTAAGAGCTCGCTCAAGTACTGCGGAGCTAAACCATTTTGAGCTTTGTAGGTAATCAGCAAGATTTTAATATTTATACA
Organism: Phoxinus dragarum; assembly: GCA_033366665.1. Lineage (NCBI taxonomy): Eukaryota > Metazoa > Chordata > Actinopteri > Cypriniformes > Leuciscidae > Phoxinus > Phoxinus dragarum. Next base: position 59,788 of record JARPMJ010004752.1, read on the forward strand.
ATGTTTAATAGGGAGCCACTGCAGTGTTGACTTCCTGGTTCTAGTAAGAACTTGAGCTGCTGCGTTTTGGACCAGCTGGAGTTTGTTTATTAAGCATACAGGGCAACCACCCATCAGTGTTTATTTCGTTATTTTCGTCAACAACATTTTTTAACAGACGGAAACGAGACGAGAACTAAATAAAAAACAGTTTTAAATGACGACAACTATGACAAAAATGTATTGACATTTTCGTCAACGAATGAAAACTAGACGGAAATGTTAGGGAGGGACGATTGGGGAAGAGATCCAGTCAAAACTGATTTGCGTTTGTGGAAGATGCGCATTCAAATGTTGTAACGTGCTGATCTACCCGGCGGCACACGAGTTGGCATGCGCTTGATGCATTTCTCATAAATCGTTCAAAAATTTTTACGTCTGGAAGAAAGAGAAGAGCAGACGTATGGATAGATCTGAATAAGAGTGATGACGCGAAAGAGAGCTTTATTCGGTATGTTTTTCTGTGCGAACACACACACACACACACACGACCCGAAGAGTGCAGCCCTGCACATAGACAGCTATACAGCGCGCAAGGACTGAATTGAGCTCTCTTTCACGTCTGAATGGACAAATACACACAACATTGTCTAAATGTTCGTTTTGGAGAGTATTCACGTAAACACAGTCGGTTATGTCTGTACAGAACGTACAGTTGTGAGAATATCGGATGTGCATCAGCAGTGCAATTGGATCTGCACACTCGGTCTTAAAGTGACAGTGCGTAATAAACCTAATGCCTTCTGTACACTTCATATTGTTCAAACAACAAAATAAAAAGAGAAAAGTATTCACTGCTCTTTAGTAGCTTTAATAAGGATTAATTATATGTAATTCATACAAATAAATATATCTGCTTGAAAGAATAAAGAATGATGTATGTAAGTTAAAGCCTGCATAATCATTCATTGAAGAAAAAAAAGTGTTTTTAAGATATTATTTTATGTCACAGTGCTAAATCTGTGTCTGTATTGCATGTTCAAACTTTACAAATTATTCATATTAACCGGTTAATACATGTTTTATACAGGAATATATAATGGATTTGGACATTTTAGAGAAATTCTTAATTAATTCATTACAATTTAACTAAACCCATTCGATTTTACTCGACTCAACTAAAATCTTATTGTATTTCGTCGACTAAAACAAAAACAATTCAGATGACTATAATATGACTAAAACTAAATCAAAATTTGCTGTCAAGATGAACACTGCCGCCCATAATAGCTTGACAATAATCTAGCCTTGAGGTCATGAACGCATGAACTAATTGTTCCGCATTTGTCATTCAGTGCATACCGTACAGTGTGTCATTATTTAGATATCACTTTAAGATTGAAGAATGCAGTTTTACTGATGCGTGGCTTTCCAATGAAAGATTGGTATGAGAGAGCACACCCAGTTTTCGTACTGTAACAAAGACTAAAGCAGCCATCAGCCGCCCCAGCAATTTCTATTGAATGAATCATTTGGAAATACTTTGAACTGAAAGTAAAAATGCTTTCTTGCCGTCTTTCCCATGCTACCTGTGGTTTTGTAAGACATTATTCTCTGTTAGCAGCTTTGAAAAAAAATATGTAGAGAAAGTGCTATAAAAGTCTATTGAGAATGAGTTGGAGGATTATTATCATTTATACCCGTTGTACCAATTAAAGATGACTTCTGGTCCTGTGTCTCACATTGATGCCATGTTGAATTTTGCACGGATGAAAATGATGCTGTGAGGATTGAGGAATAGACTTGCAGTCGCTATCTTCACAAGTTTATTATCCATGTAGTTTCTGATCAACGTAAACTGATAAACCCCTATGGAAAAACTGATGAGCAGCAAAACTGGTGTAATTCAGCAAGTTCCCTCTGCCATCCAAAAATGGTCTCATGCAGAAAGCTTCAACAAGTCAATTAGAAAGAGAGAAAGTCAAACTAGTCAAACCATACATCAACATAGTAGCCACAAATAGTTATTTTAGATAATTGTCACTATTCAAGAAATTCAGGAGACCTACTGCAACATGCATGCATGGTTGCAAACTAAAGGTTATAATTTATTGATTTAATTAAGCCTTTAAAGTTGCAATTTTTATTTTTTGATAAGTTATGTAGACAATATTGTTGGTCATTGCAACTTAATATAATTAAGTAAACAGAAATTTCTGTTTTTAAATAAGTTGTATCCTATTAAAATGAGTTTGATAGCTTTGAATATTGCGCAGTGGATTTCCAGTTCTCAGCATTTGCAATGACAAAGTGTGTGTGTGTGTGTGTGTGTTTCCTGAGTAAAGAAAACGCTGTACTTGTTGAAAAGACTAGTTCTTTATTTCTTTAAATCTTTACTCTTCAAGCCTGCAACCTTAGGCCAAAAAAGCGTAACACCTGCTAATGCTTCGGTACTCGGGGAAGGAGACGAGGCTGTTTCTTTTTGAATGGATGTCAACGGAGGAGAGGCTTCATATGCTGAATAAACCGCTTTTGTGAGGAAATGGCTCATTTAATCGATAGCCCATCGGCTGATCTTCAACATGTTTGCTCTTAAACATTCGGTTTGGACTGAATGAATGATTGACTGCCGCACAACTCTGAATGAAATGTAATGACATCAAGGCTGAAATGTGATTGGTTATCAATGCACACGTGATCCAAGTTAGCCGTTATGCTTTTTTTTTAATGGTGTAGAGCCATGAACCCTCGTATCGCTCCATAATAAGACTGAAGAATAACACATTTTAAGAATCTATTTCAGATATGCTTCTTTACATAAACGTCACGGTGAAGAATACTGATTTTAGCATTTGATGTATGAATGATGATTGAGTTTTCAGCAAGAGATTCCTGCAAGACCTGTTTTTTTACCATTGTAAGTTAAATGAGTCAGATCATTGAGACTCTCACCTTTCGGAGCCCAAATGGCTTTCGGAGCCCATTTGTCCAAGCCCATCCAAGTCCAAGCTTGTCCAAGCCTTTTGTTCTGCAAATGGCTTTCGGAGCCCCTGGCCCAGACGTTGAATCGTTATGCTGATTGGATTAGAGTATAGTATGGGCAATATAAACGATATGCGATATAAACGATACAAAATTGGCCTACGATAGAGATTTTAATTCTATTGCACTATCGCGATAATGCATGTTGATGACACAATCTACCCGCGAAATTTAGAGCCACGAGCTGCAACCGGCTGAACTGCATCATATTCGTCGTCATCTTGAGTAAACATGGCTGACAGTGAAACGGAGGAACTGTTGAAAAAGATCAGTGCAACATCCATTATTTGGACTTGGTTCGGATTTAAGCCGTCCGACGAGCTGCAGCAAACTATACAGAGTGCGTGGGGCAACAGTTCGGTAACACACACGACTAATCTGTTCTACCACCTCAAAACGAAACATGTCACTGAATACCAGCGCGTATTCACAAAATAGTGGTGTAAAGTCTGTAAACACAAAATCTCTGTGTGCCGGATTTTAAGATTCGTTGTTGTGTTGCTTTTTAACTGAGAAGACATCCGTTTTTCTGCTCTTTGCATCTTTTGTGTCCTTTAAAAAAATAGCCAAACTAAAACTACATTTGATTTCAAATGCCTTCTGCACTGTTCTGCACTTTTTACTGTCTATGGCATGGCACTACTGTAAATCAACTTTTATACTTGAAGCATTTTCTTTAGTTGACGTATAACAGGAGAAACACGAAAAATTAGAATATCAGGCAAAAGTGAAACTAATATATTATATAGACTTATTACATGCAAAGTGAGATATTACAAGCCTTTATTTTTTATAATTTTGATGATTATGGCTTACAGCTTTATGAAAACCTTTTCACAATATTCTAATTGTGAATTTGGGGTTTCATAAGCTTCTAGCCATAATATAAACATTAGGGCTACTTAAAGTCTAGTGTACTTGAATTTTATTGATCTGCAACATTATGTTGTATAATTACAGTTTTGCACAATAAATGTTCTCAAAACTACATACACTGTTTCTTTCTTTCTTTAAAAAAAAAATCATTTAGCAGTTGTTTGGCTTTCCTTAGGGTCTGTGTAACCTGTTCTGAAATGGTTTTATTATAATTTATATCGTGATATATATCGTTATCGCAAGAGGCTGCAATGTATATCGCAATATGGATTTTAGGCCATATCGCCCATCCCTATTGGAGTATTATGCTAATTGGCTATGTTTTCTCTTGAGCAAGCCAGATAACCTGCCAAACCGGTTTTTGCTTGAAAGAATCAACTCCTCCCTACTTTCGTATGCTTTTTTTAAATGTCTCCACCCTCAGAAGTCCCTCCTCCTAAAATGCCTATAAGATACAATGTAAAGTTACTTTTAGATTAGACTGTTTGGATGACCTGCAGCTACGCTCAATAAAGAATAACTTCTGCTTGAACGTGATCCCAACGTCTCCTGGTCTTTGCTTAGAAGAAGGAAAAGTTTACTTCAAGACCATCTCTGGTAGTTATGAGGATTTTCTGACCGTTTGAGGATCCAATTGAGTTACGAGGTTTAGTCACAAGCTCTTTTTAAAACTATTGATTTGTTTAAATATTTGCAAAACCCACAGACAGATGTAAAGGGTGACCAATAGTAATAAAAAAATATGAAATGCGGAGATAGAAAGTTTCTGCCAAATAGCGACAATATAGAGTAAACAATAATGTGCTAATGACAAGTATTATCTTATTTGTTCAGTAGATTAACATGGTACATAAATTAAATGTATTATGTGCTATTAGTTAGGGAAAGTTAAAATAATGTTTAATCTTTTTATGGATTTTGTATGGACTTGGAGTCATTTTTACTCAAAACTAATAGCTGGGATAAATTCAGCACCCCTAAAAACCCATAGATAGACATCTCAAAAGCTAATATTGGTAAAAAAAAAAAAGTTTTATATTTCTTTATATTATTTTTACTAGGGATGAAAATTCTGGGCCGAAACCGATACCGAAAATGTAGGATGCACTTGGCCGAAAACCAAAACTGAAGCCGAAAATGGCTTCTTTTAAAAACTTTAATATATATTTATTTATATTGCTTATTTTTTAATGGAACTGAAATGAAAAATCACAAATCAATAGAATAATCATCAAACTTGTATTACCACTAACAGTTACATAACAAAACCTAAAATATTTTATATATTACATTTATTTTATATTACATGCCCTTCATGAGGCACACGCGCGCGGTCTCTTGCTCTCTCTCTCCCCCTCTCTGCCGTGCACGCACTACTCTGTTTGGAGCACAGTCTCTGTCTCGCGGGCGCGCTCTAGATTCCGGAGATTTTAACTAATTCGCGGGCATCAGTGAGCCGCTATCAATATGCGGGAGACTCCCGGAACTTCCGGGAGACTCGGGATGTCTGTATTTCTATAGGCTACTGAAATAATATCGGCATTATAATTATTGATTTTTTTTTATTACGCAATTTTTTGGTGCCCCCTCAGCTCTTGGTGCCCTACGCACAGCGCATGATGGCGGCGCTGGTTGTCCTCATCTAAAACTTTAAAATACTTCCATACACAGGTTTCTTGTATACAAACAATACCGGATGCGCGCGCATCCAAGAGGCAAGACCGCTATATGTTATGCCGAGTTCTGTAAAAGAACATTGTAATTAACGTAGATTTTGCATTGTTTGTAAATTCTTGTTGACTCAATAATAAACTGCAATTTCAGAGTTGAATCTGTTTGCTTGTGTTTCATTTGCATATTAATATAACATTATGTAAAAAGTTAGTTAGTTGACTAGTATGAAATTGTCCAACTAAGTTTGCGAATCATAAAAACATGACATACCCTATGCATTTAGGTTAGTTTACAGCACAACAGCTCCGCGTCATCTCTGCTTCTGCTAGATATAGCCGTTTCTGCCTCTTAGATGCGCGCGCATCTACGTGATGACGTTGCACAGAAACCCGTGTATACCGCTGACATGCTCAATCTTTGCAGACGCGTGCAAACAGCTCGACCGTGAGTGAAACCTGCTTGAGCGCGGATGGGAGGGGCGCGGTTGACAGTTTCGGCTGGCTTTTTTATTTCGGCCCGAAACCGATAATGCCATTTTCGGCCTAAATTTTCTGCTTTGATTGCCTCTCCAGGCGTTTCCCCGAGGATTTGGCCGTGGATAAATTGGGAGGTGTTACTAGACACCTATAGGAACCATGGTAAAAAAAGCTGTTAAGTTTTTTTTTTTGCAGATTTAAAAAAAAAAAGGCTTATTTTCCCTAAATTTGAATTTAAATATATAAAGATGCATTGGTGTAGTTTGTTGGTTGATGATGTCGCAATTCAAAAATAATAATTCTTGATCCAAAACATTAGTTTTACAGTGGATGTCAGACCTAACGCGTCCTCTTAACCACCATCTGTCCCAGACATCAATAACGCTGCACGCCTGTCTGGCCGCTCCTCACGTCACTGCTGGATTGGTCACACAAGCTTGGCTATATCACAGTAACTCGACACGTTCTCCTGAGACTGTCTTTCCACAGTTCCTCAATAGATCCACTCAGCACTGTAGGATCACAGCTTGACTCTTGGTGATTTCCCCCAAAAGCCGCATTTTGATTTCAACAAAAAAGCACAGATCGGATTCTAATCTCCCTGCCTTCACCTCGACTCTGGCTTTGTGTGGCTTGAATGACAGGGAAGGATTGAGAATCTGTTGAGGTATTACTGGCCTTAGTGTACAGCTAAAGGGATTATTTGTTGCTTTCAAGAAGATGATGATTTTAATATGCACTCCTTGGTTGAAATTGTGAGGACACTCAAACACAATTGTCGTATATTGCATGTTCCTGTTGAATTTTTCATTTTAAAACCATGGATCTGCTTCTTGAACAGCTTCCACTCTTTTTGAATGTCGGCACTGATGTTTGGATGCTGGGTTTGCCTCGCTGTTCCAGTTCAGCAGGTTTTGTTCTACATTTTATTTGCTGATATTAAACTGTTGATGTAGATTATATCAGCTGCCACTCACCCTGCACTGATGACGTGCTTTTGTTTTGTAGGTAAACCCGGGAGTTCAGCCTGGGTCACTTGACAATTTTTTTATTATTTATTTTTTAATGGATATTTCCATTGGCTTTTTGATTATTGAAGAAAATAAGCTACGTGACCAACTAGAGTATATTCTTCTTCTAAATATCTTGAGCTTGTCTTAACCACAGAACTTTTTTCAGGCATTTAACTAACAAATAAAAAAAATAAACTGTCTTCATGATGATGTTGAAAGTGCCAATTCGTTACTAGATTTTGGCTTACAAAAATATGATTTTTTTTGTAGTTTTTTTTAATCTGTGGACATAGTTAAAGTTTTAAGACTTTACACTTTTTAAGCAATTCATTTGTATGACTTTTTCAGTCATCCATGATTGCTGGATAAGGACTTTAAAAAAAAACAATTTCTTTTATAATTGGGCGTCCTTATATTTCCAGGTTTTCGAAAAAGATGTGAACCCTGAGTCTTCTAAGAAAAAAGGAGGGTGAATCAAAATCATAAATATCTTGGTTTTTAATAGTTTTACCCTTTTTTAATGCTTTTAATCTTATTTCAAACCAATTGAAGTAATCTTCAGGCACCCTGGTGAAGAACCACTGCTCTAGAAATTGATATTGACATTAGCCATTGGCAAAACCCCATATTCGTCAACTATAAAGTACAATTCAATACACACACACAGTGGCTATAATGATACCAAGTGAAGACTAACATTTGATTGTTTAACACTATTTTTTAGTACTAGTTTTCTTTCTTTATTTATATAATAATTGCATAATGTATGTTATGAGTCGGAGTATGTTTGTACATGTGTACTGATGAGAGATATGTGTGCAGAGATGTTGATAGATACCAATGATGACGATGATACTTCAATCGGCATGTTCTTTACAAAGGAAAGGAACTGATGCAAATGTACCACAAATGTATTTTTTTATTCGAAAGGGAAGTTTCTTAATATGGAAAGTGGATTGTGCCATGTGTAAGCATGACATAAAAATTTTAAAGCTCAAGCAACATGTTTTTCTACCTTACAAGGAAGTTGTAAGTCCCAGAGTTGGTAAATGGTAAATGGACTGCATTTATATAGCGCTTTCACAGACCCAATGGCCACCAAAGCGCTTTACAATATTGCCTCACATTCACCCATTCACTCACTCATTCATACACCGACGGCGGTGTCAGCCATGCAAGGCGATCCAGCTCGTCGGGAGCAGCTGGGGTTAGGTGTCTTGCTCAAGGACACCTCGACACTTGGTCAGGTGGAACCGGGGATTGAACCACCAACCTTCCGGTTTGTAGACAATCTACATGAACCACTGAGCCACTGTCGCCCCAGAGTTGTGTATATAAGATCAATCTTGCTGTACTATGCCAGAGAAACGCGGAGATGCATGAATACAACATCTTCTCAAGTTTCTCTCCTGACAAATAAGAATAAATATTTTTCTTGGCAAGATAACTGGTGTGTCCGGTCCCGTGAATCAAATATTAACAGGGGGTAAAATTCCAAGTCTACACCAAGTAAAGAGTGCTATGTGGTAGAAAAAAACAAAACAAAAACAAAAATGTGTACCCTAGTCTGGTGCGGATGCACAGCACATGTTTTTAAAGTTCATGACCAAATCTGCCACTAGAACTGGGCTTTTATAATGTGGCGTCTTTGCTCTCAAACTGGTGTTGCGCTCGAGTGCATGCTGGTAGGTGGAGGATTGCGTGGGTGATTCGTGTCTTCCTCTGCCTCTAATTTTTTCCTCCTCCTTATCTTCTCTAACAGGAAAAAAACACTCCTGACTCAACCAAACATTCCCTAATCGTGATGTCTCTGAGGGGATCTCATGTTCGGCCATAACTTTCTGGACTGTTAGTCAGCACAGTTCAAGAGCGGCATCTCCTCGAATGGCCGAATAGTTTGAGGTACTCTTGGTGGCGGTTGAGGAGATTATCCCTTCTTTGTAAAGCGCTTTGAGTGCTGAGAAAAGCGCTATATAAATGTAATGAGTTATTATTATGTCCGTGGTGGCACCAAAATTAAACGGGTTTAAAGGTTTGCTGCAAATCCCTAACTTCAAGTATGAAGAATAATAGTGTGAGGCCTGAGCAAACCACACTAAAATTACTCTTTTCTTATGAGCTTTTACTATGTGCTGAAACCTGATACTGAATAGTCCAGCACCGGACCTCTAAGGAACATTGCACTCTTGTGGTAGGTGATGGTTTATATTACCATTGGAAAAAGAAGTCGCTGTTGAACTCTGACCTGCGGTATTTGTTTGCATCTGCATTTTAACCCTGATGTTGGGTTCAGTAAAACTCATGAAAAACAGCACGCACTTACTTGTGCTTATTAATAGTGCAAAAATGTTGTGTGCAAATTTTAAAAAGTGCACTCATTGCACCCCACTTCATCCAAGCTGTGATTTTATGTGTCTAGCAACCATTTCATTGTCAATTGATCGGCTGTAATTTCTGCAAACAGTCCAAACTGAAATAAAATCATAAAACTAGAAGCAGATGGCAGCAGTTTTTTTCATTAAATTAGTCAATGTTTTGTGTTGCTAATCTTGGACTAGCTTTTCTAGTGCTATATGTTTAAAATGGAAGTCATGTCGTTTAATTGTCTTGGCTTATTTTACTGTCGTTTGGCATCAGAAGCGAAATCCTTTTTGTAATGCTATTGCTAATTAAACTAGAGTAGTATCAGGGCTTGATCAGTGGAAATAAAGACAGGTTGTGTAGAAGTGCCATTCGATATGGTGAGAGAGAAAGGGAAAGCGAGATGAGATAACTGTAATTAGAAGCCGAAGGAAGAGGTGGCCCTGACTCGCATGGAAGATATCCAAGACTTTGTTAGCACTAGACAGGCAACAATGTTAGAATGCTAATACGTGACACCTGTCCAGTCGTTGCTCTAGGTTTGCTCATTTCCTTTGTCTCTGTACATGTGTTTTCATGACCAATATACAAACTACTCTGCAATTTGAGAACCCTGTCAACCAAACCAATTTTGTGCACCATCAACCAATTTCTGTGCCGAGGAATTTTTGCTGAAGAGAGAAGGCTTGGTGTTCTTGGATGTGTGTTAAACGCAAGAGTAATGTACACTGTTGTGATTTCCCATTCTTCTCTTTTGCAGTGAATGAAGCTGGAGATGTCTCAGAAGAAGATCTTCCTAGTCTTGATTGCACTCAGTACTGTCAGCTTGCTTCTGCACCATGGGGGTCACTTGAACTTGTAAGAGCCGCTGCTTCCATTTGTCCTTATCACGTTCCTAGTTATTTTTTTAACCAAAACTGAAAATAAAGTTTAAATAATAAAAATTAGGTAATTGGTTAATTTAACTCTATCCAGGGTATCAAAGCAATACATTTTTATGACTTCTTCAGTAATTAATGATTGCTGGATAAGGAAGTTAAAAAACAACAATTTATTTTATAATTGGGCGTCCTTATATTTCCAGGTTTTCTAAAAAGATGTGAATCCTGATTCTTCTAAGAAAAAAGGAGGGTGAATCAAAATCATAAATATCTTGGTTTTTAATAGTTGTACCCTATTTTAATGCTTTGTTTAGTCTTATTTCAAACCAATTGAAGTAATCTTCAGGCACCCTGGTTAAGAACCACTGCTCTAGAAATTGATATTGACATTAGCCATTGGCAAAACCCCATATTCGTCAACTATAAAGTACAATTCAACACCACACACAGTGGCTATAATGATACCAAGTGAAGACTAACATTTGATTGTTTAACACTATTTTTTAGCACTATTTTTCTTTATTCATTTTAATAATAATTCCATAATGTATGTTATGAGTCGGAGTATGTTTGTACATGTGTACTGATGAGAGATATGGGATGAGCTATATTTTGCATACAAGTATGTGTGCAGAGCTCAAACACCATGTTTTTCTGTTGCTTGTATCATGTTCTCAGTGGATAAATTAAACCAGTTTTAGTAATGTTGTCTCAATATTTCAGCTGAGAATTTAAAGTTGACACATTGCCAAATTGTTTTGTCACACTGAAGTATGGACACACATGACATGTTTACTTACTGTTTGCTGTGCAAGTATAATCGAAGAGGCGCTAATTAAAAGTGACTTTTTTTGGTCAATGATTTTTGGCACTTCAACCTATTTCAACCGAATCAGAAAATCAGTTTTTTGTTTCAACTAAAAAATTTGGGTTGCCAAAATTTGAGAGCATAACTACTTATTTCTCTCTTCAGCCACATTTGTTTTTGGTCTATTCATTTGCTTCCTGCTTTAACTTGCTGGTTTAGCTGCTTGGCCAACTGGTCTCCCCAACTTGACCAGTTGACAAGTGCCCAAAATAACTTTAAAACCAACAAAATTGACCCAGATGAAAACAGCCTAGTGGTCAGCTAAAACCAGTAAGCCATCTTACACTTAAAGGTGGCTTAAAAACCCTACTGATAAACCCGTAAGATGATTTTAGTAGTTGGGTTTTTTGTTTGTATTTGCATTATCTTTCCACATTGATTTTCAAAGCTGACAGCATTGATTTTTCCATTTCTTATTGCAGGACATTGGAGGCATTCTGGTTGGGATGTCCATCCTCCACGATCTCCTCCTCCCAGCGCAGCAGTGGACCTGCTAAAACACACCAGTATAGCCTTCTTGAAGACTCATAAAACCGCCAGCTCCACTGTGCAGAACATCCTCTTCCGCTTTGCAGAACGCAACAACCTCACTGTGGCGCTGCCCATTACCACCTGTGACCACCAGTTCTGCTACCCTCGGCCATTCAGTTCTCACTTTGTTCACCCGCACACCACGCCACCGGACATAATTACCAACCACTTACGGTTCAGTCGGGCTGAGCTACGACGCCTCATGCCCAACAACACCAAGTAC
>JARPMJ010004753.1:0-55000 GCA_033366665.1 Phoxinus dragarum
AATGGTCAAGAAGGTCAAGAAGTTTCATGAATTTCAAACATCCAAAGCGCACGCCCCGAAAACCAGCGTCTCAGCGCGCGAATACTGAACTGAAGTCTTTCACGTCTTGCGCTTGTGCGGATGAATTCACACAAAACTATGTAAAAACCCCCGTCTTAGCGAGTTTCCTAATAAACAAAGTCTGTTATATCTCAAGTGAACAGACGGTATATTCAAATGGGGGTTCGGTCTTAAAGGGGCAGCGGTGTAATTAATCTGCGGCTGTGTTTTAATGTTAATCAAACAAAGGACAAATAAATGACTCTCTGCTCTTGACTAAATAGGCTACCTTTTTTTAACTTTACAAAAAGATCCATCTATATTTAATTTATACAGTAATGAATATGCAGTGCATTAAATATATATTTGATGAACTAATTAAGTTTAAATGTAATAAACAACTAATATGATTATTCTTTTGGTTTCTATACCAATACATTTAAAAATGACAAATGCATGAATTAAAAATTAATTGTGGATGAAATGAAGTGGTATCGGGACATCCCTAATATTCATTTAAAAAAAAAGTATAATATGACTTGTTTGTTTACTTGGTTTTATTGTATTTATATGATATTTGTATTTTTGTACTTTTTTTGTCATGTAAAAAGCCTTAGATGCTGACATGGCATTAAATGAAACTCTATTTATCCTCGTCCGATGCATCGTCTCTCTCTCGCATGAATTGCATGCTTTTCTGTTTCGAGAGGCTGAAGTCTGTAATCACGAGAGCGCAGGTCTAGGGGAGTGTGATTGGGTGCACGTGTGCTCTTAAAGAAATGCAGAGGCTTTGATATGAATAAATTCAGTGTTTGCAGTGTGCAATTACACGGTCAATACTTTACAAAAGGAAAAAACAACAGTGAGAAAAGAGCCATTGCATGATCAAATGTGGAAGTCTACATCATTCCTATATATCAGACTTTCAGAAATATGATCTGGTCAAGCCCAGACACGCAAGCTCTATTATTTATAATGAATAGTCACAATTTACAAGCATCGGTAAAGGGCTATAAATATTTTCCGTCAAAAATGATATTGAGGATGCAGGAAAATGCATATATCAGAGCTGTTATTGTTAACTAAAACCTATTAAAACCATTTTCATTGAAATAAAATACAGATATAATTGAAAAAAATAGGTGAACTTAATTAGAAATGTTGCCTGGACTTCTAACTGAAATAAAATCATTACTAAAATGACTAAATCTTAAACTGAAGTTAAAAATAAATGAAAAGCTCAATAAAAACTAGTTAAAATGACAAAAGCACAAAATAAAACTTAAATTGAATTTGCTTTATATATTTCATATTTTTTTATTTTAAAGCACTATAATTATATATAATACAAATCTGAAATAAAATAAGTTTATATTTTGACTAAACCTAAAACTGAATACTGAAAACTGAAGCAATACATAGAAATGAATAACTAGTAAAATGACAAAAGCACAAAACAAAATGAGTAAAACTTAAATTAAAATGAAGACTGAAAATTACCAAACATAAAGGCTAATTCAATGTTATTACTATAATAGTATATAAATAACACTACTATTAATAATCAATTAAAACAATATTCCAAGAATTTTTTTAGAAACTCCAAGAAACGCTATATATATATATATATTGACAAAAATAACATTGTCAAATGTAAGTAGTGAATTTTATTTCAAATGTCTCCCTTATGTTCACTTAATTTTTATATGGTAAGAAAACTAACTAAAGTGATTTCCATCTTTGACATTGGGAATTTAATATTTTATCCAATATATATGATGAGGGGGGCATAAAAGTCCACTGCATACTTGCACTATAAATGTCTCCGTGAGATAAACCCGCTCAATAGATGTTATTTAGGGTTCAGGATGGCCGTCTAATTTACAATCCCAACTCGCTTCAGATTCATAATTTCATCCATTTCGCCAGGCTGACAAATTGGCCGAAATGCCCTTGACATTTGCAGGCTTTAGTATTGCTGGCATTTTGTAAACATGAGTTCTGGAAACAGAAAGAGGAACGAGAGTCACTGCGAGTCGCTTTATATCTGACCGTATGCGAGTACAACAGGATCATGAAGAGAGGCCAGCGCTGATATCAGATAACACAACACTACTCCTCAAGTCACTGCGAGCGGCACACGCCAATCGAAAAATGACGGGCAAAGAAACAAAACCATTTTAAAAATGTGATATTTAAACATCAAATGTATTGCAAAATATGCATATATATATATATTAGGGCTGTCAAAATATTGATCGCGATTAATCACATCCAAAATAAAAGTTTGTGTTTGCATAATATATGTGTGTGTACTGTGTATAATTATTATGTATAAATGCACACACATTCATGTATACATTTAAGAAATAATTGCATTTATATACTGTATATACATTTATATAATTTATATTATATATAAATATTTCATATATAAATATAACCAATTTTTCTTAAATATATACATGAATGTGTGTGTATTTATACATAATAATTCTACACAGTACACACACATATATTATGGAAACACAAACTTTTATTTTGGATGCGATTAATCTTTTGACAGCCCTAATATATATATATACACACACACACACACAGACACACACACAAGTATTTTGAGAGTGTAGGGATATCGACTCGATTACATCATTCGCGTTGCTTCATGGGAGTGGGCGGAGCTAATGAGCATTTTGGCGCATTTTGACTGATTGGTGGAAATTTTCTGTGCAGCATCATGGGTAATGTAGTTTTTCACCATTAATGCTTCAGTTTAACACGATTATTTTAAATGAAGCTGAAATAACGCAAGAAAATACCATTGATTAACAACCTCGTCTCTCGCAGTTGGGCTGACTTTAACACTTTATAAGTTATTGTTAAAAATCAGTTTCCTTCTGGAGATTTGCTTCCAGGACACACTGTTCCCGAGACTGAACTTCTCATTTTGGATTCTCGCCTCATTAGCACTTTTAAAAACATCGCTTTCTTCCGGAACGAAACACTCTGCAGTCAGGGAGACGTTCTCCAGTGTGTGTTACGCCGCTAGTTTGACAGGATGGTTGAGCCTTTCAAAGAAACTTAAAGTGTGTCCTGACCGAGGCTTGGTCACGAGCGGGTCGTCTATATCATCCACACTGAAATCTACAGTAATTACTGCTGTCATCGATCACATCTCCACACACACTCCACACACACTCCGGCCCCGGTGCGCCACATAAACCCGATGACCCGCATCAATCTCCGGGTAATGTCGCAGAGGATCGCCGCTGTGTTGGCAGTTTGCGTTCCTAAATCATAAGCCTAATTTCAGCAGGAATGGCCGGTATCCTCAGCGGTGACATCAGTCGCACAAACTCACTAGGATATGAATTCCTCATATATTTTCATGTTCATGTTTGATCTACAGCATCTTTATAGCAGGCGAGTGCTCGAGTTGTGGAACTGTGGCGGATGTGGGACTCGTGAACTGCACAGCTGGACATGTGACGCGTCACGCGCTTCAGTCATATAGTGTCCTCCTTTCCTCTTCTTTACTCATCCCTTACTTTTTTCCTCCTTTCCTCTCTTCCTTCCTTACTTTCCTTTCTTTTTTTCCTCTTTTTTTTTCTTTTTTTCCTTTCTTTCCTTCTTTCTTTCCTCCTTTCTTTCCTTTTTCCTCCTTTCTTTGTTTCTTTCCTCCTTTTTTTCTTTTTTTTCCTCCTTTCTTTGTTTCTTTCTTTCTTTTTTCCTCCTTTCTTTCTTTTTTTTCCTTTCTTTCTTTCTTTTTTCCCTCCTTTTTTCTCCTTTCTTTCTTTACTTCCTTTCTTTTTTTCCCTCATTTCTTTCTTTCTTTCTTTCTTTCCTCTTTCTTTCCTCCTTTCTTTCTTTCCTCTCTTTCTTTCTTTCTTTCTTTCTTTCTTTCTTTCCTCTCTTTCTTTCTTTCTTTCTTTCTTTCTTTCTTTCTTTCTTTCTTTCCTCCTTTCTTCTTTCTTTCTTTCTTTCTTTCTTTCTTTCTTTCTTTCTTTCCTCCTTTCTTTTTCTTTCTTTCTTTCCTCCTTTCTTTATTTCTTTCTTCTTTCCTCCTTTCTTTTTCTTTCTTTCTTTCCTCCTTTCTTTATTTCTTTCCTCCTTTCTTTCTTTCCTCCTTTCTTTCTTTCCTCAATTCTTTCTTTCCTCCTTTCTTTCTTTCTTTCCCTCATTTCTTTCTTTCTTTCATTTCTTTCTTTCTTTCCTCCTTTCTTTCTTTCTTTCCTCCTCTTTCTTTCCTCCTTTCTTTCTTTCCTCCTCTTTCTTTCCTCCTTTCTTTCTTTACTCCTTTCTTTCTTTCCTCCTTTCTTTCCTCCTTTCTTTCTTTCTTTCTTTCTTTCCTCCTTTCTTTCTTTCTTTTTTCCTCTCTTTCCTCCTTACTTCCTTTCCTTTCCTCCTTTCCCTCTTATTTATTTCTTTACTTCCTTTTCTCCTTCATTCCTGGTTTGTCCTTTTTATCTCTATTTTTCTTGTTTTTTTGCACTTTATTTCTCTTCATTTTTATTGCTCTATTTAATTATTTATACCCCCTGAGGTTTATACTATCCTGTAAGGATATCCTTACATTTTAATAGATAACCATTTACATCAATTTAATAAATGTATTTCCCTTTTTACTTCAATCCCCTCTTTTTGTTTGGTTGTACTTAAATGTGCATTAAGCAACTTTTCATGTTAAAAATACCCGTTTTCTAACCCATAGATGCTTAAACAATTGCCTGATGGGCTGAAGGAGCCCTTCTCTGATCACTGAGATTGTCTCTATAATCCTGTAAAGTAAAATAAATAAGAGGGATTCGGCCGGAGTCTTAGACTGGCCGTGACGTCATGCGCGTTCACGGCGCGTTCACATAGCGATGTCTGGCAGGTTTGTGTGTTCGCCGGCATTCTCCGTAGAAGAGGGATTGTAAGAGACCTGCTAGTAGTTCATTTCAAACACCAACGCAAACTAAGATAAAAAAAGAAAACTTTTGTCTAGTGAAACCAAAAGGGCCAAATTGGTCTCAGACAGGCGTCGGAATAAGACGAGAGTGAACATAGTGAAGGCTTTCAACAAATGGAGAGATCTCCGGTCTTTTTGACCGACTGTGTAGCTTTGAGCTTTTACAAAGTAACAACTTATATTGTTCATGAACGTGTTTCCACTTTCCATAATAATACAATCATAAGTGGATACAGTAAACACATAACACAGTTCAACATGGAGATAGATGGAAATAAAAAACGAAGTTTTCTACTACCCCTGTTTTTCCCTCACACATAAGTGTGTAATTTACTCTATTGCGTTTCCTTTCACATACTTAAAATGACTTGCAGATTTATAACTTTATTACCTCTGAAGACATTATGATTGTAAACAAAAGATTTGCGACTGATGCTCCTTTGGTTATGAACAGCTCGTGCAAGCGTGTGTGTGGTCCATGAGCTGTGCACATCTCTGGCTGCAGTTTCGCTTTCCACCAGAGGGGGCATAGTTCTGCAAAAACTCAGAATCTTGCGCTATGCACCTTTAAATATAACATATAAATAAAGAAATCTGACTCTAAATTGGGATTAGATAAGCCACATTCCATTCTTTTGACTTGTTGTAGGGTTTATATAGTTGTAATGAAAATAATAATCTCAATCATCTAGAGAATAGTGTGAAATCTCTGTATATTCCTCATACGGCCCGAGTCTCGCTGGTTCCTCCATGAAAAGTTTCCACAGTTGATTTGTCTTTTGTTGAGCTTCCTCGGCTGACTTTCTCCTCTTCTCTGCATCCTCTAGTATCTCCAAAGGCGTCAGCAGGAAAACACACAGCGCCAGAGTCGTGGAGAGCCACCGTTACCTGAGGAAGACATCAGCAAGATGTTCAAGCCTCCTCAGGCTCCTCCGCGCATGGACACACTCCTCATCGCAGGTACACACCTCCGCCTCCGCCACACCGCCTCTCTCACAGCACTCCTGCAGCCGATTTAGTGTTCTCTGTCCAGAAGAATTGATCCATGAATTGGTCAATCCAGCAATAAACGGATCAGTTTAAATGGGAATGGGAATTACTGCAGGTCTTAAATCTTCACACCATGTTCTTATCCTGATGGAGAAGCGGGAAGGTTTGCCCTCTTTTATCAGAGAATCATCTTTTCTTTTTTGCTATTAACATGATTAATCTCATTTAATTAAATTTCATTTTGTTTCTAAATGTAGTCATAGCTCCCGCAATACAGATTGTTTTTCTTTTGTCCCAATTTGGCCAGAAATTCAGATTTTTGCTTACATATATATATATATATATATATATATATATATATATATATATATATATATATATATATATATATATATATATATATATATATATATATATTAGGGCTGGGGGAATTAACGCGTTAATTTTTGCGATTAATTTGAAATGTTTAACGCGTTAAAAAAAAATAACGCAGCACCTTTTTTTTTGCCTCGTTTTAATGATTTCCTGCTGCGTCTGCTATTAAACAGGCTGAAATATGCCGCCCCTCCGTGTTCGGCGATCAGGTTTCATTCTCGCGCAGGTTTCATGAGCGGGTCTTTTCCGCTCAGTATGTGCGTCGCGTTCTGTGCTCTGCGCGCGCGTGTGTGTTGGCGCGCTCTGTCGTTAACGGCCCAGCAGCTGCGCTCTCTCCGTTCCGTGTGTGTGTGTGTGTGTCGGCGGCTCTGTCGTTAATGGCCCAAAGGCTTCAATCATGTACCAAGCACTTGAAAAGTAAAGTCCACTCAAATGACGTGAAATTTCTCTGTAGACTTCTGTTTGCTGAGCTCAGCTGGTATAGTCACAACAATGGTTAAAATGACCTGCTCTGATCACATGCTCTGGTAATAATAGCTTTGTAGGACTATATTTTGTTTTGATAATTATTAAAATAATAATAATAATAATAACCTGTTAAATTGATTATGTTGATTATTGAAAAAGAATAATATATTGATATATTGATGTTTAATATTTTAATATAGGGCTATTTTCTGTTCCTTTTTTTTTTTCCTGTGTTGTTTAATTAGGTGATTCTAAGTTTAAATATTGATGATTACAAGCTTGGGGGAAACGCAATTAATTGCAATTAATTACAGAAAATGTGCAATTAATTAGTTAATTTTTTTTAATCGATTCCCAGCCCTAATATATATATATATATATATATATGACACAGTCGTGCTCAGAATTAATGGTACCCCTGGTAAATCTGATCAAAAATGGCTGTAAAAAAATAAATATGCATCTATCCTTTTGATCTTTCATTAAAAAATTGGCAAAAATCTAACCTTTCATTGATGTAAAAGAATTGAAAGTGGGAGGAAATCACATTATGAAATAAATGTTTTTCTCCAAAACACGTTGGCCAGAATTATTGGCACCCCTAGAATTTTTATGAGTAAATATCTCTGAAGTATATTCCCATTAATATTGACATTTTTTAGCACACCAGGGTGACTAGGAACATGAAATTTTCCAGCCATGACTTCTTGTGTCACAGGAGTTTAAATATGAGGAAACACAAAGGCCAAATTCCCTTCATCATCCATCATCACAATGAGTAACACCAGAGAATATAGTTCTGATGTGCAGCAAAACATTGTTGAGCTTCACAAAATAGAAAGTGGCTGTAAGAAAATAGCTAAAGAATTGAAAATCCTCATTTTGACCAATCCACTAAAGATGTTCTGGGTCTGCCAGGAAGAGGACGTGTGTCTATATTGCCTTAATGCACGGTGAGGATGAAAGTTAGAGTGGCCAAAGACTCTTCAATAATCACAGATGGAGAATTGCAGATTAGTGGAGTCTTGGGGTCAGAAAGCCTATAAAAAATATCAAACGACCCCTACACCCCCACATGTTGCTCATCCAAAAGCAAACTCCAGCAAACTCAGTTGTCAGACACGACTGGACCTTCACACGGCACAGGTTCTGTGGTCAGATCAAACTAAAAAAAGAGCGATGCTGCGATGCCATTGGTCCACTCCAGTTATCCAATCACAGCTGGCGCTGAGACAGTCACCAGGGGCGTAGGATCCTTACTAAAAGTGTGCGTGCGCCCGAAAGCCAAAAATGACGTGCGCAAAAAATATTCAGACTTCTAAAAGCGTGCGTACGCCTCCTCCCCGAAATAACCATATATGAGCTGACAACGCCTCGTTTTACTATGCATATCCTCATCTGCATATCATTTGCATATGATTATTCATCCACGTGATAACATGTTTAACGGTACAAGACGTTAGGAAAATATGAAATACAGATGTGCCGTCACTACATTAATAAACATAATTTAGTAGCCGATCCTTGCCTTGTTTTTGAATAAATACATAACATATAAAACAACATTTCAGAGAACGTTTTTCTCAATCTTTTCCACTGACCAAATAGTATTTTTAATTGATTTATATTTGTAATGGAAACGGATAGACCTTGTTGTGCATCTGCTATTATCATGTTAAGCAATCTCTGTAGTTTAAACATTAAAACACAGCATGCCAGAGGAAAAGTGTTCCAAAGCATTGCAGCACAACACATATTTATAGGCTATTTATTGAATATATATATTATTATTTTTTTACTTTTCAGTAAATTTCATGTAGGCCTAGTTGAAGTGTTTAACTCCATTAATGAGATTAATCTAAATGTTTATATCAGAAGTAAAACATAGTTTAAATCATTATTGTGTTTCAACTGTTATTGTGAACATGCACTTATGATTAGGACTCATCTGCCGTTAGATATGCGTCAGTTTCACTAAACGGCACATTTTCCCGTCAAGTTTGTTTTTATAAATCACAGCTTATTCGTGGGAAGTGGCGTACGTAAATTTTAACTTTATTTTGCTTTTCGCATCCGTTTGATATCATGAGCTCATTTTTCAGACTGGGTTTCCTCGGGATTGATGGAGAACCACGGATCTGTGACTTCAAACTTGTTTTGTTGCAGTTTTACTGTGTTTCTCCAGATCTGTGCATGTGGATCACATCTGAATAACACGTGTCGTCTATAACTTATCTTTCCTTCTTCTTCACAAGGACAAATCAACAACTACTGCCAGAACATTAAGGAGTTCACCTCGCAGAACCTCGGGAAGCTGTTCATGGCCGAAGGTCTTCAGGGTCACAACAGCTAAAGAGAGAAACCGTCTCTAAACACACACACACACACCATTATGATGAGATCCTGTACAGATTTTTGTGCAATTTGTACAATAAAAATGTATGCATCTCTCATAACTGTCTATTTTTCTCTGTGGTGTTTGTTCATTATCCGAGTTGCAGGAAGAATCCTGCTGTCGAAAGGAATAAAGCGGTGACGTTTTTCTTGAATTTCCCTTGTGAAAGCTCCGCAGACAGACTTGTTTTCACACTGGGTCTGTGCAGTGAATGCTTGTGGTCTTAATGAGGCTGTCGGGTCTGGAATAATCACATGCACTGAGACTGCAGGTTATCCGCTCTTTCATTTCACTAATTTTAGAGGGTACGTTAAGATTTCCATGCCGCTTCTTGCAGAGGAAGAGAGATTGCATGCGGTCGAAGGGTTGCATCTGCGGTCGATTTATTTGTAATGGTAAAAACACTTTCAGTGCATTTTAAAGCATTGGTGGCTCTCGACTTCTTCTAAACTGTTGATGCAACTTTATTTTACATTATCAGGGTTTCTGTGGGGCTTGTAATCAACTCCATCTCCCTTCACTCAAATACTGAAATATGTATACACACACACACACACACACACACACACACACACACACACACACACACACACACACACACACACATATACAGGTAAAACTCGAAAATGTTGAATATCGTGCAAAAGTTCATTTAAATAATTCAGTAAAAATATTTATACTTTTTTTATAATACAAACAAACTTTGATTTGAAGCTAAATTTGCAAGAAAAATTATAGAGAAACATAAAACTACTTATTTAAAAAAGTTGATATATGTATAAAACATTTATTAAAACAAGATATAATGTACAGGTGAAACTGCAAAAATTAGAATATAGTGCAAAAGTTCATTTATTTCAGTAATTCAACTTAAAAGGTGAAACTAATATATTATATAGACTCATTACATGCAAAGTCAGATATTACAAGCCTTTATTTGTTATAATTTTGATGATTATGGCTTACAGCTTATGAAAACCTTTTCACAATATTCTAATTTAGAATTTGGGGTTTCATAAACTGTAAATCCATAATCACCTATACATATATCTTGTTTTAATAAATGTTTTATACATGTATCAACTTTTTTAAATGAGTAGTTTTATGTTTCTCTATAGTTTTTCTTGCCAAGTTTAGCTTCAAATCAAAGTTTGTAATGTGATTCTCGCAGCTGGTTGGTTTGGTTCATGGCTTAAACACTTTAACCAAGACGATATTAAATCCCTATGGAGAAAATGAATGAGAAATATAAATCTGGAAAAGGCGGCAGCACAAAAGCAATATAACGCAGTAAACGGAAAAACTGCGTTACAAACCAGTGTGTTTATAATTAAAACAATACATTAAAATATGTAAAAAATACCAGTTTGCAATGAGCGTTTTTGAACAGATAAATATATCTGGAAACCGACTGACATCGGAAGCCACAACACATTTAATTTACAAATGTCTTACTTTAAAATAAGGCTTATAGTAGATTTTGGGATGCACAATTAATCTAAATCATTTTCAGCCAAAAAAATCTTGGTTTTAAAGGGACAGTGTGTAGGAATTTCTCCCATCTAGCGGTGAAATTGTATTTTGCATTCAAGCGAATAGTGCTCTCTAGCGTCTCGCATTTTCAAACGTGTATTGCAACTACGGTGGCCGTTATGTGCCAAGAAGCGATGACAACAATAGCCCTGCGTCGAGTTTAACTATACGTTACATGTTCTGCTGTTATGCTGCCTATATAATGAGTTATACAACCAAGCAATGAAAAAAAAGCTTGTAATTTAGACCGTAACATTGACTTACCCGTCGAGAAGAAAGCTGGAAACTTCAGTCCCTTTTAAAGTCTTTCTCCTTCGTTCACTCTTTCCACCTGGGTAAAGCTATCCCCATATTTACCCGCGGTTTTTGAATTCGCCGGTCACGTTTCCTTTATATTGGCACGGCCATTACATATTTAAACCAGTAATATCCTATACTAAACCTAAACCAATCTTGACAAACTATATATCATTTGAAAGCTTACAATCTCTAGTTTACATATTTGGTGACTGATTTTTAAAATAAATGACAGAGGAGCCGTAATTTATCAATTTGCAACAAGAATATGTTCATACTCCTAAGGCGTGTTCAGACCTTTATTTTGAAATAGTGATGAACATGAAAAATCATGAAAGAATGGTAGAAACCTCAGTTTGTTTTCATGCCAAGAGTTCAAAAGATAGCATCCATTCAATTCTGTTAGAAAAAAAGGTCTGAAAAGGTTTTGAATATAAAGAAAATAATGATAGATTCAGCATTAGTGATGTGTCAGCGAGCTATAATGCACATACGGGATCTTCTGTGTTTCTTAAAGGTTGAATTCATTTCAAAATCTGCCAAACTTCCAACACTACTTCTGAATAGGATGTCTACTTCATAAATTGTATGAAAATTGTAAAAATAATGGTTCAGACTCAAACAACATATGGAGATGGAGGCGCCCTTATATGGGCAGTGATGTCCACTAGTGGAGAAGTGTGGTACTGCGCCCAAACTAAATCTCACTGAACGCTCATTTCAAGAGATGTCAACCTAACATTTGAAAAAACTGCTTGTTCCGATTTTTTACTTTAATTTTTTAGCATTTTTAGAGTCCTCCAGGTTTTGAAAATATATATTTTATATAAAATATGAATAAATTATTTTTTAACGTTGGACATTTTCAGAAACTCAAACTTCTATAACTTTTTTTCTGTTTAACTTTCTTAATTTTTTCCTTAAAACAAGACCAATCTTACATCTATATTCCAAAGCATTCTTGAATTACAACCATTTAAGTTCGAAATGTGCATTTTCATGTCTATTAAAAAAAAGGGGGGCGCTTGATAATTATATTCAATTTTGTCATTTCTCCTGTGGCTCGGCATAAGATCCTGAATTATGAAGTACGTGCAGTGCAACCTTTCAGATGTACCGGGGCAGTGACACGCATTACTCTCTCCTCGTCCGCTTCAGTGTCAGTCACGTGACACCGGCTCTGAACGAACACGCGTTGAGCTAGGCTAGTGCTTTTTGTCCCTCTCTGCTATTATAGTTTTTCAAGATGGCGGAGCGACATGGAAGCCTCTGTGGACTCACCCGTCCCATGTAAATAAAGATAAGAGATGCTTCGCGTACGAGGATAAGTCGGATCATTGGGAGAGGTAATTGTACACCACTGAGGACATATTTATGAATAAAGACATTGATTTTGGTTAATAAAATATTTAAACTACACAGTGTCCCTTTAATGCATTAACATTGATTAATTGCTATTTTAATGCTACCAATGTGTTATACATTTATTTTTGTTTGTATTATTATTGAATGCCTTTACTTTACTGTGCAGTAATGCGTTCCTGTAATTTTTTGATCGCATTGAGTAAAAAAAAAAAAAAAAAAAAAACTTTGAATGTGCTTCAAAAGTGGACTTGTCACATCAAGAGTGGACTGAACAGATATTTGTCACTTTGAAGACACATTTGCACTGAGTTCAGTTAGCGGAAAGAAGTCTGATCTGGTTCCTGTAAAGATTATACTCACGTATTCATAATTTCCATTAGCAGCAGAGCGTGGGCGAAACAACATTCATTTGGAGACAAAAGCGTTGAGAGGCTTTTCCAATTCCTTTCTAACTGTCTTTCTGTCCTTTACACCTGGATATAAGCAGCAGCGATGCGAGGGTTATGCTATATATCTAACATGGTTCAATATGATAAATAATATCTTTGGTCAAATGCACTAGTGGCTCAATTAGTTTTATTAATTTGTTTTTGCAGGGCTCTTTAAAATGTGAAGTTTTGCTGGATTGGTTTCTCTCAATCTCTAATAATATTCTTGGTAATCTCCAAATTTGATGCTTCTTGATACAATTTTTTTTATTAAACATTCAAGAAATGGTTTGTCAAGCCAATGTTTTTTAGTGTGCTTGGGGGAAAAATATGAGTAGAAACCATTTTCACCCAGATATTGTTTTCGCCACAGAATAAAACACTTTAAAAGATAATTGCAACTTTTTATCTCAAAATTGCGAGTTTACATATACATAAAAAAAGTCTAACCTTTTAACACGCAAATCTGACTTTACAACACACAATTATGCAATTCTACGGAAGCGTATTGCATTCACTTGAGGAAAAAAAAAATCATTTGAGTTAATTATCTCAGAATTACGAGAGAATTTCTCATGGGGAAAAAAGGTTTTGCTTTGTTTTTCTGAATTAATGACTTAATTATATATATATAAATCTGAATTAATACATTTTATTTCAAGAAAAAAATCTCATAATTTTGAGATAATTAAGTCATTAATTCAGAAAAACAAAGCAAAACCTTTTTTCCCCATGAAAAATTATCTCGTAATTCTGAGATAATTAACTCGTTAATTCAGAAAAACAGAGTAGATTTTTTTTCCTCAAGTGAATGCTGATATAAAAAGCCAGAATTGTGAGATGTAAACTCGCAATTGTGAAAGAAAAGTAGCAATTATTTTTTCATTTTTCATTCTGTGGCGGAAACGAGCTTCCATAAATTAGAAAAGTAATCTAAAGTAGAACGAGTTTTATTGGTAAACGTATTCGAGAATATTCTTCCATGTTTACAGTGTAACGATGCATCCCCATTGAAGACTGTGATGTCCTTTACTCCTGAAAGCACTTCATATTGTGTGAGGAATAGAGAAGAAGATGTTCCGAGATCTCGATGGCCTCCGTGTGTGTGTGTGTGTGTGTGTGTTATGGCCACCCGTTGAAATATGTCGTGTTGATTAAACGCAGCAGCTGCGCGGCTCACATCAGCTTGTCAGTAATGATGGACATCGCATCGGATTAATAAAATGAAACGAGTTATCTCGCTGTTAAGTCATGACTCTCTTACTTTAACCTTTTTTTTCTTCCTCATCTGTGAAATTGCCATGGCAACTGCAGATTCCCTTCGACATGCGGCGGAGGAGCCTCAGCCCTTCTGGAGTAATCTGGTAAATCCTCAAAACCTAACGAAAATATTGATTTAGCAAAGGTGTGGGCGGGAAAGATGAATGAAGGATTTTCGTGATGAGAGGAAGAATACGGAAGATTGCAGACCAAGACAAGAAATACTGTGTGTGTGTGTGTGTGTGTGTGTGTGATGGGTAGGTTTAGGGGTCAGGTTAGTGTGTGTGTGTGTGTGTGTGATGGGTAGGGTTAGCCCGTGTGTGTGTGTGATGGGTAGGGTTAGTCCGTGTGTGTGTGTGATGGGTAGGGTTAGCCCGTGTGTGTGTGTGATGGGTAGGGTTAGTCCGTGTGTGTGTGTGTGTGTGTGTGTGATGGGTAGGGTTAGTCCGTGTGTGTGTGATGGGTAGGGTTAGTCCGTGTGTGTGTGTGATGGGTAGGGTTAGCCCGTGTGTGTGTGTGATGGGTAGGGTTAGTCCGTGTGTGTGTGTGTGTGTGTGTGTGATGGGTAGGGTTAGTCCGTGTGTCTGTGTGATGGGTAGGGTTAGTCCGTGTTTGTGTGTGATGGGTAGGGTTAGTCCGTGTGTGTGTGATGGGTAGGGTTAGTCCGTGTGTGTGTGTGTGTGATGGGTAGGGTTAGTCCGTGTGTGTGTGATGGGTATGGTTAGTCCGTGTGTGTGTGTGTGATGGGTAGGGTTAGTCCGTGTGTGTGTGATGGGTATGGTTAGTCCGTGTGTTTGTGTGATGGGTATGGTTAGTCCGTGTGTTTGTGTGATGGGTATGGTTAGTCCGTGTGTGTTTGTGTGTGATGGGTAGGGTTAGCCCGTGTGTGTTTGTGTGTGATGGGTAGGGTTAGCCCGTGTGTGTGTGTGATGGGTAGGGTTAGTCCGTGTATGTGTGTGTGTGTGTGTGATGGGTAGGGTTAGTCCGTGTGTGTGTGATGGGTAGGGTTAGTCCGTGTGTCTGTGTGTGTGTGTGTGATGGGTAGGGTTAGTCCGTGTGTGTGTGATGGGTAGGGTTAGTCCGTGTGTCTGTGTGATGGGTAGGGTTAGTCCGTGTTTGTGTGTGATGGGTAGGGTTAGTCCGTGTGTGTGTGTGATGGGTAGGGTTAGTCCGTGTGTGTGTGTGATGGGTATGGTTAGTCCGTGTATGTGTGTGTGTGTGATGGGTAGGGTTAGTCCGTGTGTGTGTGATGGGTATGGTTAGTCCGTGTGTTTGTGTGATGGGTATGGTTAGTCCGTGTGTGTTTGTGTGTGATGGGTATGGTTAGTCCGTGTGTGTTTGTGTGTGATGGGTAGGGTTAGTCCGTGTGTTTGTGTGATGGGTATGGTTAGTCCGTGTGTGTTTGTGTGTGATGGGTAGGGTTAGTCCGTGTGTTTGTGTGATGGGTATGGTTAGTCCGTGTGTTTGTGTGATGGGTATGGTTAGTCCGTGTGTTTGTGTGATGGGTATGGTTGTCCGTGTATGTGTGTTTGTGTGTGATGGGTAGGGTTAGTCCGTGTGTGTGTGATGGGTATGGTTAGTCCGTGTATGTGTGTGTGTGTGTGATGGGTAGGGTTAGTCTGTGTGTGTGTGTGTGTGTGTGTGTGTGTGTGTGAGATGAGTAGGGTTAGTCCGTGTATGTGTGTGTGTGTGTGATGGGTAGGGTTAGTCCGTGTGTGTGTGATGGGTATGGTTAGTCCGTGTGTGTGATGGGTAGGGTTAGTCCGTGTGTGATGGGTATGGTTAGTCCGTGTGTGTGTGTGTGATGGGTAGGGTTAGTCCGTGTATGTGTGTGTGTGTGATGGGTAGGGTTAGTCCGTGTGTGTGTGATGGGTAGGGTTAGTCCGTGTGTGATGGGTAGGGTTAGTCCGTGTGTGTGATGGGTAGGGTTAGTCCGTGTATGTGTGTGTGTGTGTGATGGGTAGGGTTAGTCTGTGTGTGTGATGGGTAGGGTTAGTCCGTGTGTGTGATGGGTAGGGTTAGTCCGTGTGTGTGTGTGTGTGTGTGTGTGTGATGGGTAGGGTTAGTCCGTGTGTGTGTGTGTGTGTGTGTGATGGGTAGGGTTAGTCCGTGTGTGATGGGTAGGGTTAGTCCGTGTGTGTGATGGGTAGGGTTAGTCCGTGTGTGTGTGTGTGTGATGGGTAGGGTTAGTCCGTGTGTGTGTGTGTGTGTGTGTGATGGGTAGGGTTAGTTTGTGTGTGTGATGGGTAGGGTTAGTCTGTGTGTGTGATGGGTAGGGTTAGTCTGTGTGTGTGTGTGTGTGTGTGATGGGTAGGGTTAGTCCGTGTATGTGTGTGTGTGTGTGTGTGTGATGGGTAGGGTTAGTCCGTGTGTGTGTGTGTGTGTGTGATGGGTAGGGTTAGTCCGTGTGTGTGTGTGTGTGTGTGATGGGTAGGGTTAGTCCGTGTATGTGTGTGTGTGTGTGATGGGTAGGGTTAGTCCGTGTGTGTGTGTGTGTGTGTGATGGGTAGGGTTAGTCCGTGTGTGTGATGGGTAGGGTTAGTCCGTGTATGTGTGTGTGTGTGTGATGGGTAGGGTTAGTCCGTGTGTGTGATGGGTAGGGTTAGTCCGTGTATGTGTGTGTGTGTGTGATGGGTAGGGTTAGTCCGAGTATGTGTGTGTGTGTGTGTGTGATGGGTAGGGTTAGTCCGTGTGTTTGTGTGATGGGTAGGGTTAGTCCGTGTGTGTGATGGGTAGGGTTAGTCTGTGTGTGTGATGGGTAGGGTTAGTCCGTGTGTGTGTGATGGGTAGGGTTAGTCCGTGTGTGTGTGTGTGTGTGTGTGATGGGTAGGGTTAGTCCGTGTGTGTGATGGGTAGGGTTAGTCCGTGTATGTGTGTGTGTGTGTGATGGGTAGGGTTAGTCTGTGTGTGTGTGAGAGATGGGTAGGGTTAGTCTGTGTGTGTGTGAGAGATGGGTAGGGTTAGTCTGTGTGTGTGTGTGTGTGTGAGATGAGTAGGGTTATTCTGTGTGTGTGTGTGTGTGTGTGTGTGTGTGTGTGTGTGTGTGTGTGTGTGTGTGAGATGGGTAGGGTTAGTATAAGGAGACCATAAAAAACCATTAAGTCTATGGAGAGTCCCCATAAAGATAGCGAATCAGACGTGTGTTTGTGTGTGTGATGGGTAGGGTTAGTGTGTTTTTGTGATGGGTTGGTTTAAGGGGTGTGTGTGTGTGTGTGTGTGTGTGTGTGTGTGTGTGTGTGTGTGTGTGTGTGTGTGTGTGTGTGTGTGTGTGTGTGTGTGTGTGTGTGTGTGTGTGTGTGTGTGTGTGTGTGTGTGTGTGTGTGTGTGTGTGCGTGCGTGCGCGTGTGTGTGTCATAAAGATACCGACAGACCTCCCGTAATGTCGCTTAAATCCGCCTAGTGGATCATCCTGAGACTGTCAGGATCCTTGGGAGAATTGATGTCAGTCAGAAAGAAGATGATGATGATGAAGATGACGATGATGCTTCGTCATAAAGCACGAGCCTGTCTGGGTTAATTATGAGCGTGTTGTCCTGAGAGAGTTTCTGCGAGCTGAGTCGCTGATAAAGACAAACCAGTGATTGACTCGGCTTCAGTGACCTCACTTTTCCAGTATAAACATGACGGCGCGACACACCTGCAGTCTGGCCTAAAGCTAACTCACCGGCCAATAGCTCGTGACTCCACAATATCTACCAGCCATAACCATTATTAACAGCCATGTTTTAATGACAACAAAATTCTAGATACCAGTGAAAATTCACAATTCTCCATTCCAATTTCGATACCACAGCTAAAACAAGCCTATATATTATATAGACTCATTACATGCTAAGTGAGATATTTCAAGCCTTTATTTGTTATAATGTTGATGATTATGGCTTACAGCTTATGAAAACCCCAAATTCAAAATTAGAATATTGTGAAAAGGTTTTCATAAGCTGTAAGCCATAATCATCACAATTATAACAAATAAAGGCTTGAAATATCTCACTTTGCATGTAATGAGTCTATATAATATATTGGTTTCACCTTTTAAGTTGAATTACTGAAATAAATGAACTTTTGCACCATATTCAAATTTTTCCAGTTTGACCATATATGATTTCTTCCCCCTTGAACATTTAGTGAAAAACTGTAAGCTTTACTATTTTAACTAGAGTTTTACTATGAGGTTCTTGCATTTATACTTTCCTAATCTACTTTGTAAATTGCAACAATTGCTGTTCGGTCCAAATTATGGTTATTTTGAGAGACACTGAATTAATAAATATCATAAAAAATAGTAAGAAATTATAGTTTGTTTACACTAAGATTACATTTGTTAGCATTATAGTGAACATGAACTACAGTATAAGAGTGAAGAATACTTCTAAAGCATTATTAATTACAACATTTTATATTCAAAAATTAACATTTTAAAGGATCTGGGCTAACATGAACTAAAAATGAACAGTTGTATTTTTATTTAATATTAACAAAGATTACTGTATCTCATGGAATGCATTAACTAACTTTAACTAATGGAGCCATACAATTATTATTTTAATATATTTTTGTATCTATATTTTCCAGCCCATATCACCTCTTTTCAAACCAGTTCATACATTTTATTGATATGGTGAACTTCGGTTAAAAATATTGAATTAATTATTTTTTAAAATCTTTGTTAAAAAATTGGTCTTAATTTTGCATGACAAATTTTTTCTTCCGTATTATGGCGTGTGTGTATGAAACGGCTTCTTGAACGAGCTCAAATGTAGGCGGGGCTTGATTTTGCCCATCAGGGATTGGATGCTTGTTGTTTGCTAATTGCTGTGATGTCATGTGAGTGACAGGTCAGGTTATTGTCAGCAGAGAAGGGATGTTGTTGCGAGGGGAAAAGGCAAAGCTGATGTTTTTGATATCAAATGCAAAGATTTAAAAAAACGGTTAGAAAAGCCCTGCAATATTCCATATCCTCCCCCAAAAAATAAGCATAGTCAATTTTGATTTAAATCCCCAGGTTCCCAGTGGATGTGATGACCAACGGCACGCTGCATTTCAAGCGGCCACTGTTAATAAATCGCCCAGTAACGATGTCCAGAAGCCGCTGAATGAGCTGTGACTCTAAAAGCTTGATGTTTTTAACATTTCGAGCAGATAATCCGAGAGCACTTACTGTCACAGTGACCCAGACTGGCTTTTGCAGACGCCTGCAGGTGATTTAGACAAATGCTTTCTGTGCGGGTTAACCTTGGGTTTGAGAAACTCGTTCAAGGTTTGGAGGCCGGTAAATTCTCCCCAAGTGTCAGCGTTTTCACATTGCTTACCTCAGGAACCGAGGAATAAATTCTCAGGCAATTTTCAGAGCTTCTTTTCCCCTCTCCTTTATGGCCTTCGTGAGGAACAGCTCGGAGCTCTCGCTGATGGCGTAAGTGACTTTGCAATGTGAAATCTCCACTTTCCAATGAGACGAGTTGCATTTTTAGATGGCCTTTTACATTTTTGTTTGTTATTGCATCTCATGAATAAGTTGTTTGCTGCAAAACCTTGTCACACCGAAACAAATGATCTGTCAAAAGCTGATCGTTGCAGGAATATTTAAAGCCCGACGAGCGGACCATATGCTCTCGCGCTGAATGAACTCTTTATGAACACAAACAAACTAATGATCTGGGCGCAAACACACTTATTTACGAAGACAGATGTTCCCTAATGGACATATTTATAGAAGTACTTAATAAGGCAACTGTCACTTTTAACGCGCGTAAAAACTCAAATCATGCAGCTTGAGGAGGAGAGATGTGCTTCTGCTTTTCTGAGGGATCACACTCATGATCTGTGACTAGATGAAGATGATAAAACAAGCAGAAATATCACCAAATCTCTTTGACTGATGGAGGAAGTGTTCAGAAAAAAATCCGTTTGGTGACGCAAGAAGTCGCAACAACTTTAGCTTTAAGTAGATTTGACAATGTGCATGTAATGAGATGACAAATACGTGTCTAATCCAGAACTACGAGCTGAAAGCATCTGTGATCAAAACCTGTGACACAAGGGACAACTATTAAGACATCCATTAGCTAAGCGTACGAACAGATCTTCATACAATGAACGAGTAAAGCTCTGACAGCCCATGAAGGGAATAGTTACAAACCATTAGGCCTAATTATAATAAAGCTTTAGCGAGATAATTAAGCTTTTTTTCTTTTCTGCTTCTAATGTGTTCCTTAAAGTTAAAGTGAATCATTTCTCTGCCACTATAATGCCACTAATTGAAACCGGTTTCTGAACACTAATAGTAATATTATCAGTTTAACTGCACTGACACTATTTCAACTGAGTTTTGCTGGATAATGGTGGAAACTTTTCTCAGTTATTGAACAAAACTGAATCAACAGTGATCTGAACACTGATTATCGCTGAGTTTAACTCCTTTTATATCAACATTTGAAGTGGATAAAAAAAAAGTTAATCAAAGTTGTCCAAGACAAGATCGAGTATTGTTCAAAACTCATGTATAACTTTGATGAAAGGTTTTGATCCACTTCAAATGTTGACTGTTGTTGCTGAACTTTGCAACATTAACAATTAAACAGATTTGAACCTGCTAATGTTGTTTTCATAACTGAGTTTTACAGCCTTCGTTTTCATGTTAGTGTTTCTTGAAGCTTCTTTGAAATCATCTGTATTGTATAAAGCACTATGTAAATAATTGTGACTTGCTATTGGTCACCCAAACAGATAGTCCCGCCCCCGACCAATGCCTTTGGTCACCCAAACAGATAGTCCCACCCCCGACTAATGCCATTGGTCACCCAAACAGATAGTTCCGCCCCCGACTAATGCCATTGGTCACCCAAACAGATAGTTCCGCCCCCAACCAATGCCATTGGTCACCCAAACAGATAGTTCCGCCCCCGACTAATGCCATTGATTACCCAAACAGATAGTCCCGCCCCCGACTAATGCCATTGGTCACCCAAACAGATAGTTCCGCCCCCAACCAATGCCATTGGTCACCCAAACAGATAGTCCCACCCACAACCAATGCCATTGATTACCCAAACAGATAGTCCCACCCCCAACCAATGCCATTGATTACCCAAACAGATAGTCCCACCCCCAACCAATGCCATTGATTACCCAAACAGATAGTCCCGCCCCCGACCAATGCCATTTGTCACCCAAACAGATAGTCCCGCCCCCGACCAATGCCATTGATCACCCAAATAGATAGTCCCGCCCCCAACCAATGCCATTGGTCACCCAAACAGATAGTCCCACCCCCAACCAATGCCATTGATCACCCAAACAGATAGTCCCGCCCCCAACCAATGCCGTTTGTCACCCAAACAGATAGTCCCACCCCCGACCAATGCCATTGATTACCCAAACAGATAGTCCCGCCCCCCAACCAATGCCATTGGTCACCCAAACATATAGTCCCGCCCCCAAACATATTGTCCCGCCCCCAACCAATGCCATTTGTCACCCAAACAGATAGTCCCACCCCCGACCAATGCCATTGATTACCCAAACAGATAGTCCCGCCCCCAACCAATGCCATTGGTCACCCAAACAGATAGTTCCGCCCCCAACCAATGCCATTGGTCACCCAAACAGATAGTCCCACCCCCAACCAATGCCATTGATTACCCAAACAGATAGTCCCGCCCCCGACCAATGCCATTGGTCACCCAAACAGATAGTCCCGCCCCCGACCAATGCCATTGGTCACCCAAACAGATAGTCCCACCCCCAACCAATGCCATTAATTACCCAAACAGATAGTCCCGCCCCCAACCAATGCCATTGGTCACCCAAACAGATAGTCCCACCCCCAACCAATGCCATTGATTACCCAAACAGATAGTTCCGCCCCCAACCAATGCCATTGGTCACCCAAACAGATAGTCCCACCCACAACCAATGCCATTGATTACCCAAACAGATAGTCCCACCCCCAACCAATGCCATTGATTACCCAAACAGATAGTCCCACCCCCAACCAATGCCATTGGTCACCCAAACAGATAGTCCCGCCCCCGACCAATGCCATTGGTCACCCAAACAGATAGTCCCACCCCCAACCAATGCCATTGATTACCCAAACAGATAGTCCCACCCCCAACCAATGCCATTGATTACCCAAACAGATAGTCCCGCCCCCGACCAATGCCATTTGTCACCCAAACAGATAGTCCCGCCCCCGACCAATGCCATTGATCACCCAAATAGATAGTCCCGCCCCCAACCAATGCCATTGGTCACCCAAACAGATAGTCCCACCCCCAACCAATGCCATTGATCACCCAAACAGATAGTCCCGCCCCCAACCAATGCCGTTTGTCACCCAAACAGATAGTCCCACCCCCGACCAATGCCATTGATTACCCAAACAGATAGTCCCGCCCCCAACCAATGCCATTGGTCACCCAAACATATAGTCCCGCCCCCAAACATATTGTCCCGCCCCCAACCAATGCCATTTGTCACCCAAACAGATAGTCCCACCCCCGACCAATGCCATTGATTACCCAAACAGATAGTCCCGCCCCCAACCAATGCCATTGGTCACCCAAACAGATAGTTCCGCCCCCAACCAATGCCATTGGTCACCCAAACAGATAGTCCCACCCCCAACCAATGCCATTGATTACCCAAACAGATAGTCCCGCCCCCGACCAATGCCATTGGTCACCCAAACAGATAGTCCCGCCCCCGACCAATGCCATTGGTCACCCAAACAGATAGTCCCACCCCCAACCAATGCCATTGATTACCCAAACAGATAGTCCCGCCCCCAACCAATGCCATTGGTCACCCAAACAGATAGTCCCGCCCCCAACCAATGCCGTTTGTCACCCAAACAGATAGTCCCACCCCCGACCAATGCCATTGATTACCCAAACAGATAGTCCCGCCCCCAACCAATGCCATTGGTCACCCAAACATATAGTCCCGCCCCCAAACATATTGTCCCGCCCCCAACCAATGCCATTTGTCACCCAAACAGATAGTCCCGCCCCCAACCAATGCCATTGATCACCCAAACAGATAGTTCTGCCCCCAACCAATGCCATTGGTCACCCAAACAGATAGTCCCGCCCCCGACCAATGCCATTGATTACCCAAACAGATAGTCCCGCCCCCAACCAATGCCATTGATCACCCAAACAGATAGCCCCGCCCCCAACCAATGCCATTGGTCACCCAAACATATAGTCCCGCCCCCAAACATATAGTCCCGCCCCCAACCAATGCCATTGATCACCCAAACAGATAGTTCTGCCCCCAACCAATGCCATTGGTCACCCAAACAGATAGTCCCGCCCCCGACCAATGCCATTGGTCACCCAAACAGATAGTCCCCGCCCCCAACAAATGCCATTGGTCACCCAAACAGATAGTCCTGCCCCCGACCAATGCCATTGGTCACCCAAATAGATAGTCCCGCCCCCAACCAATGCCATTGGTCACCTAGTCTCAGCCTCAGACGTCACGCCCACGGAACGTTGGCTAAACGTCTGATGCATATGGTACACTTAACTGGAAACACTTCAGGAATGTCGAAGTCGTCATCTGATTGGTTGAATTTTATAGGATTTCCGGGGGGCGCGAGTGTCGCGTTTATTTTCGGTCCGCCGGGAAACAAAGCGCAGACGTGTGATTGCGGAAGAAAAACTGTTGTGTTTACATGAGTGACAATGAGCATTTATCAAGATCAGCTAAACGTATGATTCTCAAAAGTATGTGAGGTTCACGGCATAGACTCTTTAAGAGAAGTCCAGGAGTTTTGTTTGAGGCACTTAGTGGAGACTTGTTGCACGCCGGTCTGTTGTTGTGGGGACATGCCTCGAAACGTGACGCTGAACGAAAAGAACTGTAATTGGTTGTTTGACATGTCGGTCAAACGGCCTTAGGGGCGGGCCTTGGACAAAGAAAGCTGCTATGAATTCCAGACCTTCAGCCGTCAGTCTGAAGGTCTGGCTACGCAAGACTATTGGTGGTCACCCAAACAGATAGTCCCGCCCCCCCCAACCAATGCCATTGGTTGAGTCAGTGTTGCTGTTGGGCTGCACTGTAAACCATAACGCTTAAAATAATGAATTGGTTTTGAACTTAAATTAAACTAATTAGTTCCGTCAAATTAACTTTTATGAGTATTTAGCACTTGGTGACGAGTGGTGCATGAGCTTGGTTTGAGAGCAAGTTTGTTAAAAGCTTTTTAACGCTGCACTCATTCAGCAAGTGCTAAACATTGTTTATTGTTAATATGTTAGCAAGTTAGCATTTTTGAACTAGCTTATTATAGCTAGCTAAGTTAATCCTAATACAAATGTTCACATTGAGGTTACATTAAAAATGTATGTATGAATTAGTGTACTCAAACATTTCAAGTTAAGAACAAGTAAAATGTTTGAGTACAAAATAAAAATGTATTGACTACTCACTCTAAAAAATGCTGGGTTGTTTTAACCCAAATTGGGTCAAATATGGACAAACCCAGCCGTTGGGTTACATTTTTTAATTAGAAATGTTAACCCGACGGTTGGGTTCGTCCATATTTGACCCAAATTTGGGTTAAAACAACCCAGCATTTTTTAGAGTGAATTTTGCCAAATTATTCGGGTTTACAGTGTGATTGAGGCGCTCAACACATCAGATTGGACAACCTCTGCATATTAACATAGAATATTATAAGATATTTTAACATTGAAACCCTTTGAACTTTGAGTTTTTCTGCAGTTCTGCCCAGATCTCTGCAGGATGACGCCGCTGAACTACCAACGACTGAAGCTCGAGGTGAATCCTAATGTTTCTGTATCTGCACTATGTTGGAACATTTTGTAAATGTTATGTATTCTCAGCATCAGCTTGACTGATGTGCTTCTCCCCCCCCCCCTCCAAAAAAAAAGCTTTGTTCCAAAACATATTGAGCTCCCTAAGTAGGCAGCATTTAAGTATTTAGATGTGAAAGCTTTTACATAAAGGCTGGCTGCATAATTATGGCCTAAATGAGGTTTTCTATAAGAACACTGCACTGAAGATAGCAAACCGAGAACATTGTTTAATATAAATACAATTTATTAATGTCTATAAGTATAGAAAATTGTCCTATGCAAGTAAAATGGACTGTATATTAGCGAAGCCTAGCAACATGCTAAATTATAGTAGACGCCAGCCGTGAGTCGGTGTGTATAAGGAGCAATATTTAGAATAAATTGGTTGTTTATGAAGTCCCATTTATACATGCTTCCTCTATATTCAGCAAGGCTGCCGTAAATGTTCTGGAGCTTAATGGTGTTTTTCAGGGACAATCCCTGTTTTTGGTGTCCTGTCCCAGTTTTACAGCAAATACTGCAGAAAAGGCCACTGCAACTACACACTTCCCTTTACTTCTGTACAGATAAAACATTATTAAAATTATTCCAGTTCCCAGAACATGCTAAATATCAGTTGGTAATTATCTTCACTGCATGTATTTGGTCCTGCAGACCACACTGGCAATATTCTGGGAATGATAATTGATGTTGATCCTTGTTCATTTATTCTGCCGGCTGGTATTATTTTGAATAAATATCATAAAATACTTTTTAGTATTTTAACTTTTGCTGCAAGAAAGAACATTTTGATGTTCTGGATAAGTGAGAAAACTCCTTCAATTAAAAAATGGCATAACCTTGTGAACGAGCTCATCCCGATGGAATTGTAAACATGCATATTACATTCTACAGACGTATTCACGGATATGGACGCCCGATTTGGACTGTTTCTCTCACTTTGGACGATTGCTTACATTTTTCTTGAAAGCTGTTGTTGGCTCAAAACGAGAAGCCTATTCCTGTGAATGTTCATGCATCTTCCCCTGTAACCTATCTATTTTATTTTATTTTATTTTATTGATTTGAGAATTGTGCATTTAAGGTCTGCCTGAACTGTTGTCCTGTTTGCCTTGTTTTTTTGTCTTTTTTTCTATTTTGTTTAGTTAGCTTTGTTTGTTCTGTTGGAACAAAACTATCAAAAATGCAAAAAAATTTTTTATTGCAGTTCACATTTATTCACGGAAGCGACAAAATAATCTGTATTATGCCAGACATGTAATATGCACATCTGCGCACATATATAATCAAACACGCATAGACTAAACACGTAATATGCATGTGTACGCCGCTACCGTTTTAGCAGATTTATGTTTTTGAAATTAAAAAGTCATTTTTTTGTTAAAAAAAAAAGTTCAAAACTTGCATCTTGGATCCTGTTTCAAAGTTTGCGCTCTCGAGCACCAAACACTGTTGTGTGCAAATGAACGGTGTCGTGTTAGCGGCCCACAAGTTAATAATAACTAATGATCTTTGTATTAGGAAGTGAATCAATCAAAACTTTATCTGGGCAATAACTTTATTCTAGAGCCGCTGTAGAGCCTAAACACTCTCTGTTACTCTAATCTCATATTATCACTGTAAAGCTGCTTTAAAACAATATATATAGTTAAAAGCGCTGTATAAATGAAGGTGACGTGACAGATTATTAAGAACTTAACCCAGACTTGAGCACTTAAACCATGAATTATCAGAAAAGACAGTCATTGAGGTCGAAGTATTCTCATTGGCACTGAGTACACAGCCAAAGTTTTCATTTTCTGAAAGAAATGTGCTCACCAAGGCTGAATTTATTTGATCAAAAACACTTTAATATTGTGAAATATTATTCCACTTTAAAATAGTTTTCTGTTTAAACTTATTATAAATAATAATTTATTCCTGTGATCAAAGCTGAATTTTCAGCATCATTACTCCAGTCTTCAGTGTCACATGATCCTTCAGAAATCACTATAATATGATGATCTGATGATCAAGACACATTTATGATTATTATAAATGTGCTGCTCCATATTTTTGTGGAAACAATACATTGTTTGAGGATTATTTTGATCAATTTTATGCATCCTTGCTTTTATAAAAGTAAATCTAAATAAAAATAAATAAATCTTATCTTACTCGCTTATCATTTGCAGTATTCAGATTCTGTAACGTTACCTACATACTGCATTTGTAACTCATTAGCTTTTGTGATTCATCCGTTCGCCTCTGACTCCGGATGAAAGGATCGAATGCTCTGCCGTCACGCACAGGAATGATTTGCCCTTTTTCTCCAGCTTGTGTCACGACTCATGAGCTATTTAGGGGTTGGAGAATATTAATAATGGCCGGACGTGACACAAAGTTCAACGGCATCAATTGCAGTTTGTTGTTTTGCCTCATAAAAGACACGCAGGGCCTATAGCGCAAGATTTGATTTCAACTATTTCCAAGCCTTTTTTTTAATGGCGTTTTGTTTGTTTTATGCAGTTAATGTTTCTTCTAATATCATGCAGTTCTTACACTCCTCTAAAGAGCATTTGCAACCTTTTTCCTTATTTAATATTTACTGGTCAATCAGTTTTAAAGTCCCCCTGTGGTGTAAATCCAGCTTTTAATGTTGTTTATGTGTCTATATGGTGTTTTTAATACGCTTAAACCATGTGTAAGTTCATAAGTGGACAGCATTGCTGAGTATTTTCTGCTTAAAACTGCAGTGAACCAAAGACAGTCTCAAAAACACGGTTTGAAATCGCTGGTGTTTCTGACGTCACAAACTACCTTGTAACCAATCAGATCAACGTGTGATCGTCAACCAGTGGATCTCTGAGTGAGTGAGTGAGTGGAGACGGGGCTCATTTGCATATTCATAGAACTGTGTAACCAATCAGATCATCGCGTGATCGTCAACCAGTGAATCTCTGAGCTGAGTGAGTGAGAGGAGGCGGGGCTCATTTGCATATTCATAGAGCCGCAAATACTAAATGAGGCAAGGGTGTCGAGTTACATTCAAGCTATATTAAGGCATGAAAAAACTTGTCCTTTTGGTGACTCAAAGATGAGTTTTTAAGGGATAAAATTGACTAGGGACTTTAATGACAATTAAAACGAGTCAGTTTTGAGCTCTTATTTGCTAACATGCATCTGAAGGTTAACAAAATTCATCTTTGGCATGCTTTTTTGACCATGTACAGTAATTTCGCACATTATTTAAGGACATTTTGGGATGCAGCCACTGAGAAGTGCTTTGGGACTCGCGGTTTTGTCACGTCTCCATTGGGCAGTCAATATCAAGGTTGACAAAACATGATTGATGGCTTGATGGGCTCAGCGGGACAGCCGGTGCCAGAGTTCAATATAAGCAGGACTTTGGAAAGCACAAGGTGGAATAAAACGGCTCTCAGAGGTTTTTGTGGCATTGACATAGAGTTGAAGGACCATAAACCCGCTGTAATGTATGAAGCTCTCTCCATTGTGTGACTGATAGTGATGGCAGGGCGCTCATTTCCACGGCACTGCAGGCGTCCTGCTGCCTGTGTGAATCCTGGGCCGGCGTATCTGTGGTTTTATAGCCTGGCATATGTGTATGATTAGTGTTCTTGCGCTCTGGACAACAGCGTATGAATAATGGAGAGGTCACACGCCGTCAAAAGATCCAATTCCTTCTGTGAGCGCCGCTGAGCTTTGTTTTCAGATGAGGCCGAACATTAGGTTTTAAGAAGACCTGCTGTTTAACATTAACTTTTCCCTTGTAAAAAGTCATCGAGTTGGACTGTATGAATCGAATGTGAAGTCAAGAGTAGTTTTTAAACTGTATCAGAGTTTTTCAATGGATTTCCTTAATTTCTTTTAACCTGTCGTCAACCCTAACATATTTTAAGTTTTAGTTTTTATGTTTAATGACGCAAAATCGAAATCCTTCCAAGTACCCCCTGGTTGGAAATCACTGTTACACTACCGAAATGGGAGTCTATGGCAGTCTTATCAACCAACCGTACACAGGGAAATGGTGAAATTTGGTGCACTGATAGAGATTGTCCTGAAGAGTAATCTGACCAACTTTGGGGTCTCTAGTACCAACTCTGTAGCGCCACCACCAGTTCAAAAATTCACTTTTGGTGATTACTTTTGAACCCATTGTCCTAGAAACTAAATTCTTAGTACACCAGATTCCTCTCCTCATAATGATCACAATTAATGTCTAAAATCAAGACTCCACACATTACAGTAGTCACCATTTTAAAATATGTCTGTTTTTACGCTAAACTCCTGCTTCAAAATGTCCAAATCTCAACAAAACTGGGTCAGATGATCGCTGGAAATATTCTTGTGATCAAAGTTGAATTTTGACTTTGACTACCGTTGACTACCGTTAATAAGAAAACCAACAGATACAGCATCTTCAGTGCTTGGCGTCTAATTAAATATGTAAATGATCACATTTTTGCATTGACAAAGCAACAGAATTCATTTTTAATGACAGTGACATTTGGTGATACCATGTTTAATTCTATGTAAATGAGCATTGACGCAAATAGTGGAGAAATTGGTGGGATCTGTCTCCTTTTTCACTGTAATATGCTTTTTTCTCTGCCCACATACAGGGATATAATAAGAGCTCAGTGGAAAGCCGTGCGATGAATTGTCTGCCGTCTGAGTGAGTTTGATTCATGCATTCATAATCGTTCGTCTTGTTCGTGATGTGATGTGTTTCGCACTGCTCCAATTTATATTCAAACATTTTAGTTGGAAGAAAACTGATTGCTTGTGGAATAGCGGACAATGCATCTCGTTTCTGATCAGATTTTTAAAAGCTTTGGCCAGTTTTGCAGTTAGAAACCATTTCTGCAACCAACAATAAAGCCACTCTCTGGGACATCCATGTGATTTCAGCAGAGTCTGAAAAGCCATGACTAACCCTGGATATTTTCCACAACTTCTTACCAAAGCGGAACAGAGCTGTACGTGTTAAAAGTTTGTGAAAGTGTTTGTAGGATGAGGAAGAACGCTCCTCCTGAATGTGGCTTATCGTGATGCAGACAAGCGTTTTGAATGCCAGACATGAAAGGAGATGAGCTAACCAGATAAACTCTCTAAAGTCTGAGCTCTGGGCCAGACGTGCATCGCAAGATACGTTTTCTCCGTAAACCACAGAGATATTTTCTGTAAAAATGAAGAAGTCGTCTGAGCAGGGACGTTTAATCTCTCCATTAAAATCTTTATCGTTGTATCTGTGTCATTCCATCGGCTTGGTGTACGAGCCGGGAATATAATCATTTTCTCTGGCATTAGCAGAGAGAAAACTAGATCTGGATCTCCAGAATTACTTGGCTGAGAGTTGATGAAGACGATTAACTCGTCTATCATTCACAGAGATAATTGAAAGTGAACTGTGGCGTGGTTGGGATTCAGAAGAGGGGCTGAAGGTGGTTGTAAAGCGGTTATTTATTTCAATAATTCATCCATCTGTCCAATTTGCTCTCAAACGTTGTTTGGGTAGTAGAGTTGACCCAGAATGCATTTGGCTACAAGTCTCATGGCTTCAATGGTGAAGTAGAACAATTTTAATTGGTTGTATGGATGAGGAAAAGATTGTCAGTTTTATTTAAACTTTTAATTTGGTTGGCAAAACAAACGCTTAAATACAATTAACGTATGGCTAAGCCACGCCCCCTCCACTCACTCGGACGGTCCACATTCGGTGGCGGGCGCTATGGTCACAGTAGGAGACACTTCACAGGAGGCAATTGATGATTTTTGGAGACAGAAAGATTATATATCATCTGGAAGTCACCAAAAGGGCCTTAACTATGCACTGGAGGGTTATATTAATAATTTTATTGTTGAGAAGGTCGATGAAAAGCTTCAGCTCCAGGCAAAAATTTACAGGTCAGTGTAAACGTGATAAACCGCAAAAAAAACACACACAAAAAAACAACAACACAAAGTTCCCCAGTTGTTTTGGTAGAAATTTGCCTAAAATGTTGTGCTTCAA
This sequence comes from Phoxinus dragarum, assembly GCA_033366665.1. NCBI lineage: Eukaryota > Metazoa > Chordata > Actinopteri > Cypriniformes > Leuciscidae > Phoxinus > Phoxinus dragarum. The sequence continues at coordinate 30,944 of JARPMJ010004753.1, forward strand.
TATGTAATTAATGGTTCATGATCAAATTAAATATGTACAGGTCTAAGTTGCATACGTTTCTAGGACAAGCCTTTTGACCATCTTTACCGAGAGTAGCCTAACGTTACCGCTCCGCTAGTGTGTGCTACAGTATTTACATGAGTCATTCCGCACAACATGCTAACATTCGTTATCTCGGTTATTTACAGATACGTTAATGAAGCTAACGTTAAGTGACATGATGATAAAAAAGAATAAAAAAGGAAAAAAGTTATTGCAATTCTGACCTTTTTTTCACAATTGCGAGTTATAAAGTCAGAATTGTGTGATAAAAATTCAGAATTGTGAGATATAAACTCGCAATTGCAAGAAATTAACTCACAATTCAGAATTGCATCTTTATATCTCGCAATTATTACTTCATAACACACAATTGCTTGATATAAAGTCAGAATTGTGAGATATAAACTTGCAATTCTGAGGAAAAAGTCTTTATTATAACTTTATAAAGTTATAACTTTATAACTTGCAATTGCGAGTTTATATCTCACAATTTTGAGAAAAAATGTCATAATTGCGTGATATAAAGTAATAATTTCCATGTTATAAAGTCAGAATTGTGAGATATAGAAAATATATAGATAATATTTAAAAAAAGTCAGAATTGTGAGTTTATATCACGCAATTGTGACTTTATATCTTGCAATTATGACATCTTTTCTCAAAATTGTGAGATATAAACTCGCAATTGCGAGTTATAAAGTTATAACTTTATAAAGTTATAAAGACATTTTCCCTCAGAATTGTGAGTTTATATCACGCAATTGTGACTTTATATCTTGCAATTGTGAGATAAAAGTCGCAATTTTTTTCAAATGTTTTATTCTGTGGCGGGAACAAGCTTCCATAGAAAACAGAAACTTTGATAAATTTCAGGATTCTCGAATGAATTGAAAGTTCAAAAGAGCAGCGGTTATTTGAAATGGAAATCTTTTGTAATTTTCAGACTTTCAATCAATTTAATGCACCCTTGATGAATGAAAGTATTAATTTCCCCAAACATTTCACTGGTTGTGTACACATCACCCCACTAAAAGACATTGGGAGAAAACCCAGCAGCAAGCAACAGACCCTCAGAAGTATTTTTGCAATATTATTTCCAGAGACATGTTTATTTGGAAGCTCCCGAAAGTGTGAAATAGACTTTCTCTGTCGGCTGTCTTCGGCATCATAGCTCATAGTCACTCGTGAAGGGTTGGAGATGATGTTCCATCAGCATCATTTACAGCTCAGGTGATTGTCTCTTGTGTCCAGAGCTGAGCACGGATGGCAGATTTAATGCCTCCTGCTTGAGATGAATGTGAATGCTAATGGATGGCTTTCTCCAGGTATGATAAAGATGACCATTCATGGTCTAGCAGCTTCGCTCAGAGTCCCGTCAGCCTCGCAGTTAATCAAAACTAGGCTCCTCTGTGGTGACAAGGAAACATTCGTGAGTAAAGCAGGAGTATTAGGGAAACTAGATGATGTTTGCGAGTGAGAAACTAGAGGATTTACTTTGTTTAGTGCGCGCCGTGGGGTGTTTATGTCCTGAGCTCGGCGTAAAACCCTCAGAACTGCTGCTTCGCTAAAACTCATTTCCTACTTCCCTCTACAACAGGTTTGCTCTATTTCTGTTGGCTTTGTGTGTCTTTAAATATTTCATTCAAAGGCAAACATGCTGTAAAACAGTCCTAAGCAGCCAAACCAAAGCAATCTTGCAGCCTTGTACAAAACCATATTTGTTTAGTGTGGAATGGCTGAATTATATTGAATAAATGATATGCGTGTGCACATGAATCTGCAAACACGCGCAAAGATTGCAAGATCCTCTCTTGAACTCTTGACAAAGTGTTGTGTCAGAGCCGCTGGAGAAGACAAGGGTAGAGTAAACAGATAAACAAGTGCAAGCGGCTTCGTCGACCAGAGCTGTCAACACACACAAAACACAAACACACACACACTCGCATCAAAGGCGATGAGCTCAGAAGTGTGTGGCATGACTTCCAAAAAGATTATGCGGCTTTTCCCATCTTATAAACCTACAATTGAATGCAATACCAAAAAAAAACAAAAAACATCATGGGCGCAGAAGCACAAATGGTGACATCTTCACTGTGTGACAGACAGATAATGCACTGTAATTTACAAACTAATGCAATTTTCCATGCATTACAATGTGTTGTGCGTGCACTGAACCCTTCACTTACCCATCGCATGCATACTGCATGCTCTCTCTTTCTGGCAGGAGAATTGGGATTTCTTCCCAATTTCGCCACTATTTGCATCAATGCTCATTTGCATAAATTAAAAATGGCATCACAAAATGTCGCTGTTGTTAAATCTCATTAACAATTAATGAATTCTCTTACTTTGTCAATGCAGAAATGTCATCTCTGTGATTCATTTACATATTTAGTTAGATGCCAAGCACTGAAGATGCCGTTTCTGTTGGTTTTCTTATTATTATTCCCAGATGGGAGTCTATGGCAGGCTTAACCGTACACAGGAAAATGGTGAAATTTGGTGCACTGATAGAGATGGTCCTAAATAGTAATCTGACCAAATTTGGGGTCTCTAGCACCAACTCTGTAGCGCCACCACCAGTTCATCCTGGAAGGTTTTGATGTTTGCAGGAGACCCATGTTGAGAGAAATTCTCACTGGATCATGAAGTTTGGCATGTAAATACCATCAAATCTTTGTTTGATTGACTTAGAATTAAGTATACTAGATATTCACAAGCAGAAATGTATCTTCCACTAATATGTCTTCCGTTATTGCCGTTCAGTATGCAGGGTTTCTACTAAAAATCACAAAAATTGGAAAATCATGGATATTTCAGAAATGTATATATTAGCCTCCAGTGTCATTCACTTCCGGTTATTTTACCTGCACCAAAACAGTCCGTTATGCTGCTTTATATTGCACATTTCTAATTATCATATTTGATTTCATTGTCATAATCATGAACACTGGTTGTATCACAAATACATTTACTGCACTTTGATCTTGTAGTTATTTCACTATAGCGGATAATGAATTGGAAGTCTTGTACATTCAATGAAAAGAGCTTATAATTCTGCATTGCAAAATGAGTTGGATAAACTGCATTATGGACACAAGTGGTCAAGTTTTTCATGAACCCCTGATGCTAAACAGACAGATCTTGATGCGGTAGATACATATGCAGGCAAAATGCATCTTTCTCGATTGAAAATGTGTTTTTGGACATGGTGCCATCTGCCACTGAGAGGATCCCAACGGGAAGATGTAACTATTTTACAAGATGGCAATTTCATATGAATATGTACAGTGTGAATTGTAGGAAAATTTAAGATTTTTAGAAAAAAGGTCTAATAACAGCAACTCGATCATATAAATTTGCTACCAATTTGCCCAAATGTAAATGATTTACAAATTGTCTTGATATAACATCTCTCTTTCTCTCAGACATATTTTATGCCAAAAGTCAGGAGTCTGGTTACGCAGGACTACTCCGACTCATCCAAAAAAATGTTCTCTTCCCAGCTTTCCATGACTTTATTTCCCCGTCTGGACGGTGGCATTGAAGAGAGACCACTGGTGAATTACTGTTCTAGCTCAAAAGTCGACTCGACCGCCAAATGCGATCCGTCAATACCAACCCTAAAGGCAACCGCCCAAAGGACTCGTGTCAGGAAATATCAATTGTTACAAATCACTGGACACCCACTACAGCACAGGGGGGGTGTAAAGCACGCTGGGACGATTCCCTTAGCTAAAGGATTTAATGACTGCTGTGAAACCGTGTTTCACTAGTGACAAGCCCAGATAAAAACTTATTCTGGAGCCGGTTGTGTTGCTTTTGTGCAACGGCGCACGCTTCGAGGCCGGAGTCAGAATAGGCGAGCTTGCTGACCTTGGATTCGCAGCTCGACATTTATTTCTCCTCCTGTTACATCTTTTATCATTGCCGGCCAGATGGATGCGACTGGATTGAAACTTTCAGTCTGCTGTGAGAGTTTGTAGAAGTGTTGCTGAAGTAAATAATTGAGCTGGTCACGAAGATGATCGCTTATCTCGGTCTCTCATCGGTGCCACTGTGATTCACCCAGACGCCGGGAAAACTTTCTATAGTCACGGACATCAGTTTGGAGAGTTTGGAGTTTAGACGGTTATGGATTGATGCCATAGAATTAAACTTCCCTCTATTGATTTGTGTGCTGTGATTTCTTTTCTTTTTCTTTTCAAATAGGACTGAGAAGTTTCTGGATGGATGTCAAATTGTTTTAAATTGCACAAAACCTCAAAGGTTTCCGAATTCTCAATATCTCCACATAACAAATGAATAACCCAACTTAACTAACAAATTAGTAGTTAATAACAAATTCTACCATGGTCTGTCTGAATACTCGATTCTGGTTGGGTGGAAGGTGTGTATTAATGCGGTGTTCACGCAATGCATTTCTATTACTATCACACTATCATTGCTATTCCACAGATGCAATCACGAGTTATATGAGGACATGAACGCTTTTGGCGTTGGTACACTCTAAAAAATGTTGGGTTGTTTTAACAACCCAGCAATTTTTAGAGTGTATAACCAACCGATATGGTATAATAATAATAATGGTACACTCTAAAAAATGCTGGGTTGTTTTAACCCAAATTTGGGTCAAATATGGACGAACCCAACCGTTGGGTTAACATTTTTAATTTAAAAATTTAACCCAACGTTTGGGTTTGTCCATATTTTACCCAAAATTGGGTTGAAACAACCCAGCATTTTTTAGAGTGCCCTTTAATGCACAGTTTCTTTCAGTAATGTTCCATATTAATGCGCTGCTTTTATTAATGCACATGCACACGTTTACTTATCTATCTAATGGGAACATCGCATAGACTTCTATTGTCTTTATATGCAGCTGGTTATAAATATTAACCCCTTAAGCGACACCCGCCTTTTTTTAATAGACATGAAAATACACATTTCGCACTTAAATGGTTGTAATTCAAGAATGCTTTGGAATATAGATGTAAGTTTTTGTAGAAGTGAAATAAATTAAGTTCAACTGAAAAAAAGGTATAGAAGTTTGAGTTTATGAAAATGTACAAAAAATTTAATTATTCATATTTTATATAAAATATATATTTTCTAAATCTGGTGGAATCTAAAAACAAGTTGTGTTTCAAATGTTAGGTTGATATCTCTTGAAATGAGCGTTCAGTGAGATGTAGTTCGGGCGCAGTACCACACTTCTCCACTAGTGGACATCACTGCCCATATAAGGACGCCCCCATTTCCATGTGTTGTTTGATTCTGAACCATTATTTTTTTTAAATTTCATACAATTTATGAAGTAGACATCCTATTCAGAAGTAGTGTTGGAAGTTTGGCAGATTTTGAGATGAATTCAACCTCTAAGAAACACAGAAGATCACGTATGTGCATTATAGCTCGCCGCCACATCACTAATGCTGAATCTATTATTATTTTCTTTATATTCAAAACATTTTCAGACCTTTTTTCTAAAAGAATTGAATAGATGCTATCTTTTGAACTCTTGGCATGAAAACAAACTGAGGTTTCTACCATTCTTTCATGATTTTTCATGTTCATCACTATTTCAAAATAAAGGTCTGAACACGCCTTACTTTATCTCCGTGTCAGATATAAACCGGGAATTCTGGATTTAACTTTATCCACATCGCATACTTACTGTATATGCAAAGCAATATATACTATATTGTAAACCTCTGCTGCATGATTGTTAATATCATTGAAAAATGTTAATTATTATCGCATCACTTTAGGTTTACAGTTTACATTACACTCACTTAAGCAATACATATAGCAAATCTCAACTGCCAGATTTATTTGGTAACATTTTAAAACGTTTAATTTGTCAACAACTAATTAACATGAATAATACTTCTGCAGCATTCATTAATCTTATTCTTAGTTATGTTAATCTAATACATTTTCAGGGTGAAAATGATCTAACATGAATTAATGCACTGCGATCTAACATGAACATTATTAACTAAAGTTTTAACTGCTATGCGAATATATAGTTCACGTTACTTGCATTAACTAAAATAAGACCTTATTATAAAGTGTTACCATTTATTTTTAAATCTGTCTCATAATGTATCTATATTATCACCCATATACAGTTGGATAAATATAGTATATTCGATTTGATCCACATACATACAGTGAACTCGCGTAAAGCAGGGCTGTATATCTAATCTCAATTGCTTGATTGCTTACATCGTCTCAAAATGCAACTAAATTAAACTATAATGCATGAAGATATTATAAACATTAACATCATAATTTTCGAAAAACATTCGACTGGACTTGAAATCCTTGATGGTCCTGAAACAACTTTTCTGTCAAGTGTGCATGCAGGATTATATATACATTACATATTTTGTAATATTTTTTTGTTTTTCTGCTGTTGATTTTCCTTTATTTTTCCTCCTCTGAGAAAATGTTTGTTTTTCCAGGACCATCAAAAGATGATCATCCATGAACACTGACTTGTTAAAATCACAGTCACTGAATTGTCAGGCGTAATTCCTGTTAAATCTGAATGGCATTTATTGATTTTTGTTTCTCAGCCATCAACAGTTTAACACATTCTGCTTTTTTTTCTCTTTAATCCAACCAACCTGCAGATAAAGAACTGTTAGCCATGTTTTGTTAATTGCGCCGGTGTAAGTCTCGCAGAAACAGCTGGACTCATCGTTTGAACAGTTTCTCTGGATTCTTGGCAAGCCGTAGCGTTTGGCTCCAGAACGAGGCATGAATAATTTCTCTCTCTGATTGCTGACGGCTTAAACAACTAGATGGAGCGTAGCAATAAAAGGTATTGATTGAGTAATGCATCATTATTTTGGAGCCCACTTTATGTCACCATTCACTTTTTAATGAGTATTATTTTCATCTTAGCTCAAAACTGGAAAACTGCACCATTTCTGTTGTGTTTTGATAACTATAAATTATGCATTCAATAGGCTATTGCCTACTATTTTTGTACACTTTAAAATTCATTACCAAAACTTGAATAGATACATGGCTGAGTAAAAAATTTAAATGCATCACTTTAGTTAAACCTTTTAAGCTGCAAACATTACTTTGAGTTCTGTTGACATAATGATCCTTGCATCAAATTAACGTGTTTTTAACTGAAATTTAATTTTTTTAAGTTGTAGTAACTTTCTAGTTACTAAATTTCTAGTTCCCAGCATGCTTTGCAGATGAGTGGAGAAGGATAATTGAAATTAAGTTACCATTGCTGTTAGCAGGTTTTCTAGAATGAATTGGCACAATTTAGCATGAATAAGCACAATGCTAGGATGTTTTAACATGTTGTTAGCATTCTTTAGCACCTTGCTAAAGTGTTTCCAGCATGATTTAACATTTCGCTGTTTGTTTCTATCATGAATTAGCTCAATTATAGCATGTTTTGTTAGCATTCTTAACCACATTGCTGCTAACATGTTTCCAGCATGATTTAACACTTCTCTAGCATGTTTCTATCATGAATTAGCACAATTTTTGCATGGTTTAGTACATTTCTAGCACAAATTTGCACATTGTTAGCATGTTTTAACATGTTAACATCTGATAGCACATTGTTGCTAACATGTTTCCAGCATGATTTAACTTGGCTTTGGCTTGCTTGTTATTAATTCAACAATATTATTGATCTGCCTTACTTAAAGTGGACGATGCCAGAATTTTCTTCTAGATAATTAGAAGGCGCTATATAAATAAAGTTGACTTGACTTGATTTAACACTTCGCTAGCATGTTTCAAGCATGAATTAGCACGTTTCTAGCATGTTGCTTGCCTGAATAAACACAGTGCTAGCATGATTTCTCACAATGCTACCATGTATTAGCATGTTTTAACACGTTGCTAGCATGATTTAAATGTTGTTAGCATGTTAGCAGTAGAGCTTAGGGTTAGGTTGTGAGGGGCTACGCGAAGGTTAATCACATGACTAATATGTCTTGCTTGTTTGTCAAACTTATGTTATAAAAGCTGCATTTAGCATGTGTTATGCTAGCTTTGATTTGAACTAAAATAGTGTATTTTGTTGGTTGTTCATTAGTAGTTTCATGCAAACTGTGTAGGCTTAATATGCAATGAAAAGCATTTTAACGCTAGTATGCTACATTTGTCACATGTTTAAAGTTAATACCTCGGAATTGAAGATGGTTATTGTGTATTTAATCCAATACTGTGTTAAACAGTCAAACTTTTGGAAACTGTAAACACACATTGAGTCTTTGCTGTATTGGGTCAGGAGACCTGCGACGATGCACAGTATACAGTATATCTGCTGAATCCTGCAGAAATCAGGCCAGAAGCTCCCCAGTGGCATGTTGTTGCTGCTGTTTTTTATTTAATTTAATAATGATTATTTATGGAGTTATACTCGCATGGATTGCATGTCAAACATCATAACCTATTAGCTAACGCTCAATGTGAAATTATAGGTTCATAAATCATTTATAGAATTATGTTGTGTAATTCAGATCAGAGTTATTTTAGTTTTAGTATATAATGTTTTGAATTAGCTTTTATTTTTTATATTTTGTTTTCATATTAATTTTGGATTAATTGTAATTAATTGTATTCGTTTTTTTAAATATTGCTATTTAGGTCTAACTTATTTTTATTTCAGTTTGAGTTCATATTTTGTGCTTTGACTTTTATTGACAAGACAGCATTTCTATTTTTTTCTGTTTAGTTTAAGTTTTTCAACTACTGTAAAACATGTCTACCTATTTCAACTTAACTTCAGTTGCTGCCTTACCTTTTTTTTGTATAATCAACTTGGTTTTACAGAATTCAACTTGAATTATATTAAACTGACTTAAAAATTGAGTTGAATCTCATATAACTTATTAAAAAAGAGTTGAATCTCATATAACTTAAAAAAAAGAGTTGAATCTCATATAACTTGTATAAAAAAAGTTGTCTTGTATAACTTATTAAAAATAGTTGAATCTCGTATAACTTAAAAAATTGTTGAATATCGCATAACTTAAAAAATTGTTGAATCTCGTATAACTTTAAAAATTGTTGACTCGTATAACTTAAAAAATAGTTGAACCTCGTATAACTTATTATAAATAGCCTAGTTGAATTAATTAAAAAATAAAGTTGAATCTCAAATAACAAAGATAGTTGAATCTCATATAACTTAAAAAAAAGAGTTGAATCTCATATAACTTGTATAAAAAAGTTGTCTTGTATAACTTATTAAAAATAGTTGAATCTCGTATAACTTAAAAAATTGTTGAATCTCGTATAACTTAAAAAATTGTTGAATATCGCATAACTAAAAAAATTGTTGAATATCGCATAACTTAAAAAATAGTTGACTCTCGTATAACTTAAAAAATAGTTGAACCTCGTATAACTTATTATAAATAGCCTAGTTGAATTAATTAAAAAATAAAGTTGAATCTCAAATAACAAAAATAGTCGAATCTCGTATAACCTAAAAAATAGAGTTGAATCTTGTATATCTTATAAAAATGTGATGTAATATTTAGAGAAATATGATGATTTATTTGAAATAGATCTAATTTCTGAAAAAATAATTTAAATCGGTCTGTTTCAGCAGTCTGTTATAACTGGCCGTTGTCAAATCTCAAATCAATATTTCATGACTATTTATGAACAGATTTGGTAAGTTGCATGCATTAAGCAGGATAATGTAGAGTCAGACTAAACTCCTTCAGGATGATCCCAGACCCATCGTCTATCTCACGATAATGAAGTCTGACTGTACTTTAATCATGAATCGCTGCTTGCTTTGAATGCTCCAGATTCCCCAGGCCCTGGAGACGGGCATCGGATCTCCCTCAGACACACACATCAAGTCTTTCGAGTGTAAATGTGAAGCCGTTCCCACGCCGGGAGTCGGGATGCTCACTTTAAAGATGACACGTCTCAGTGATAATTGTGGGATCAAAGCTCAACAGAACTCACTCAGACAAGGAAATCTGAGAGCTGTGATAAAGCGCTTTCAATTACTGCCGCACTTCATCTTGAGTTTATTTACTCGCACGCGTGGATGTTTGGCTCTCCGATCCGGCAATCAGGGCAAAAGAAGCCGGAATAATTGCACATTGTTAATAATTATCACTTTGACGACCCAAAGCGACCCCAAAAACAATGCAAATGACACACTTAATCACGCAAGATCATATTGCAAGCTGATTTTTTCTCCCTCTTATATAATCCTCCTTTTCTTAGTCAATTGGTGCTTGTCTGATCATGCAATATGACCCGAGTAAAAGCCAGACGCTTTTTGACTGACAGTATATATCTTATATATTTTAGTTATGATTAACAATATTTTATATTATCAGTCATTTCATGATCTGACATCCTTATTGACATGGCAGTCTTGGAACAAACACGTCACAATATTCCTCATTATAATAATTAATGCGCAGAATAAAGGGGCGGGGCCTGGTTGAGTTAGTCAGTAGTGTGTTAAACTGGCGGTTATGGTAATTAGGGGCGGGACATTTCCCAAACACACTCGAAGCGCTCGACCAATCACAACACACTGCTCCAGCCGACCAATCAGAGCACAGTGTGCTTTCAGAAGGAGGGGCTTCATAGAGACAGGAAGTAAACAGAGCGTTACTGGCAGACTGGGAAGAGAGGAGCCGCAACAATGGAGGAAAATAATCAACATTCAAGCATGAAAGCCTGTTCTAGCAAAACCCCAAATCAAGACTAATAGGTCCCCTTTAAATGAAACCCTTGAGCCCTTATGCTAATGACTGCAATTCTTTGCCTGGGAAAGGAATAATATTAAGGTCTGCATGGCTGACCAAAGAGGGAAGAGTTGAAGTCTGTTTTCTCAACCTTGTTGCAAAATGATGTTTTCCACCAGATAAGGAAATGTGCATTCAGCTCTCAACATGTTCATTTTCACTATTAGTAGTATATTAATGTATCATTTAAATGTACATGCAAATTGATGACAAAGTAAAAGACATTCAAAAGTAAATTAAAATATTTGAAAGTAATATTTGTTTTCCCCATATTTTTGCAAGGTTATGGTTAGTTTGATGCCTATGAAATGCAATTAATCATCATTATTTCCATGTTTATTTATGCATTAATTGTAAGCGTAATAAATGCATGCCGTATCGTTTGCTTCTCAGAAGGCTGAGGTGAGAGACGTCACGCTGCACCAAACTCAAACTATTTCATTGCGAAGGCAGTTAATCAGCCGTCGGTGAGCGTGTCACGCTAAGACTGCCTTTGATAGAACTGTTTTCTGTTTCCTGATATTTGTCTTCAAGGCCCAGTGTGCACCTGGCTTAACTCAGGAGAAATATGAAGTCCAAGGCCAACACACTCAGCGCTCATGAGCATTAGAGATGAACAGCGTGAGGAAGGAGACCGGTCTGCATTGTCCCGGTAAACTGCTGACTGCATGCTGTCCTACATACACACTAAATGCTCCAGATTACTCCGTTATATGAAGTGTTATTCGACTCTGTAATGAAAAAGTTTCCCTTCCCGCAGAGGTTTTTCTACACTCACTCCAGTTACTATTGCGGTTGAAAAATAACAGGTCATATTAAGGTCATATTAAAATAAGGTCATATTAAGGGTGTGTGCTATCAATACTCTATATATAATTGTGTAAGTTATATATTAAATTGCTGAAATTATAATATACACGGTACAATTCAAAAGTTTTTGAAGGCACCAAGGCTGCATTTATTTGATCAAAAATATAGTAAAATTTTTGCAATTTAAAATATCTGTTGTCTATGTGAATATATAGTAAAGTGTAATTTATTCCTGTGATCAAATGCATCATTACTCCAGTCTTCAGTGTCACATGATCCTCCAGAAATCAGTATAATATGATGATTTGATGCTCAAGAAACATTTATGATTATTATTAATGTTGAAAACTGTTTCATATTTATGTGGAAACCGTGATGCACTTTATTTTTCAGGATTCTTTGATGAATATAAAGTTCAAAAGAACAGCATTTATTTAAAACAGAATCTTTTGTAACATTATAAATGTCTTTACTGTCACTTTTGATCAATTTAATGCATACTTGATTAATACAGTTTAATTATTTAACCCTCCTCCCCCATGTTTCACTATCACTTATAAATGCACTCATCATGCATATGTTTATGAAATATGAATACATATGAATTATATATTTGATACATTAAATCTCAGGTTCAGTCGGACATGCTTCTGACATGCTCGGACATGCTTCAGTCGGAAAATACTTCAAAACAAGAGACTGAAAAAGAAACTGGGTAACACTTCACTTAAATCCTTTATAAATACAGCATTATAAAGTATTTAATGCATTAATTATACCTTGTAATGCACCTTATGCATAATTCTGTTATATTCACTGAACTCACCTTTAGAAAGTACAATGCATTAAAACACACGACGAACAACCAGTTCCAGATTATTATTATAGATTATTTATAACAAGATATATAATATGAACACCTTTATAATGCATAAAGGCTTGAAGTGAAGTTTCACCAAAATTGGTGAATTCTGGATGAGCATAATTTGAATTACCCGACATACGTAAATTAATATGCTTGCAAATCTATTTTAATTTCTCTAATATGGATCGACCCTTAAATTCTTCCTTATCTTGACTCCTTTGGCACATTTTCCCCTGTATAAACCACATAAAGCATGCCTTTCACTGATATCTGCACAATTATATACAGCAGATCTAAACGAAGCGACATTTAATTACAGGAACAGTGGAACTACACACGCATTAATGAGTGTTTCCATGAGGATGAAGGTCTGCACATTAATTCATTATCTGGTAAACCTTATAGCTTTGCAGCTTGTGTCCTCAGACTGTCATTGGCTGGCAGGTCATTGTGTGTCGGCACAGTCTGGCGTCTTCACCTGTCAAGACTGGATCTGTAAACACACACACACACACACACACACTGAAAGTCTTTTCCACCAAACAAATGGTGCGTTTAGTCCCGCCGGCATGATGGGAAGTAAACCAGGCTCTTGTTTGCAGGTTGCGCTCGCTGTGTGCCTGTCTATAGTTGTTAGTGCTGATTGCAAGGGGATTGTGGGATTATTCCCCTCCCTTGATTTAAAAAAATCTAAATGTTATTGAGTGGTTTTTAGTCTGACATTTTGCTAGCAGTGCCGAGAGCCCGCTGTGCACCGCTGAGTCTTAGTCCCGCTTAACCAGGCTTCTGACAAACCTGCTGCTTATTTGGCCAACCTTTACAAAACCTCAGTTATACTGTATCCTGACAGTCTACTTTAGACATAATAGCCATATGTGACCCTGGAGCACTAAACCAGTCACATGGGTCAATTTTTTAAATTGGGATGTATACATTATTTAAAACCTGAATAAATCATCTTTCCATTGATGTGTGGTGTGTTAGGATAGGACAATATTTGGTCGAGACACAACTATTAAAAATCTGGAATCTGAGGAGCAAAAAAATGTAAACATTGAGAAAATCTCCTTTAAAGTTGTGCATTTATGTTCACGATTGTGCTGCATTCACTCACAAAAATAAATTTACGGTAGGACATTTACTAAATATTGTCATGGAACATGATCTTTACTTAATATCCTCATGATTTTTGGCATAAAAGAAAAATGGATAATTTTGACCCATACGATGTATAGTTGCTATTGACAAAGATATACCCGTGCGACTCCAGACTGGTGCTGTGATCCAGGGTCACATGTGTAACTTTACCCCTACATGTGAACTAGCTTTCATTTGAGTATTAGTACACACTAAAAAATGCTGGGTTGTTTCAACCCAAATTTGGGTCAAATATGGACAAACCCAGCCGTTGGGTTAAATTAATTGGATGGTTGTGGTTTGCTATTGGCTGATCTCATGTGAGTGACAGGTTGCCCCGCCCACATCATCAGAGAAGAGAAGAGATGTCGCTGTGTGTGTGTGTGTGTGTGTGTGTGTGTGTGTGTGTGTGTGTGTGTGTGTGGGTTTCTAAGGCAATTGTAAACGCTTGTGTTTTTGAAAGTCTCTTCTGTTCAGCATCATTTTTGTGTTTCAAAAATACAGTAAAAATTGTGAAATATTATTCCAATGTAAAATAGCAGTTTTCTATGTGGATATATCTTTCAGCATCATTACTCCAGTCTTCAATGTCACATGATCCTTCAGACATTCAGATTTCTTTAACCAACTATGTCTTTACTGTCACTTTTGATCAGTTTAATTAGAATTACTTAGAAGTAACAACTCTTTTTTTACAGTAGTATATTTAAATGTGTAATTATACGTCACCTTAAAATAAACTGTTACCCCAAAAAAAAATCCACCTGTGTATCCAGCTGTCAATCCCGCAACACTGGCTGTAGTCTTAAGTAAGTGTGGCGTAAAAGAGGCAGTTTAAGTGCGGGATTTGCTCCAACACACACCCTGACTCGCCAGACCTGCATTTTGTCACTCAAACCGTGTTGAATCTCAGCAGGAGCATCTGATCGTGCAGCAGCTGTAATTGTAGAGTTGAAGGCCGGGCGAGTGTGTGTGTGTGTGTGTGTGTGTGTGTGTGTGTGTGTGTGTGTGTTCGTGTGTGTGTGTGTGAGAGAGAACTGACACTGTTGCTATGGCTGCCGTTGAGCAGCTGAATGCAAGTCTGACACCAGTGGTCGTGCGAGATTCGAGAGAGAGAGAGAGAGAGAGAGAGAGAGAGAGAGAGAGCAATCACACTCTGACTGTAAAGACGGGAGACTGAGAGACTGCACCAACTATGATGACATTAGAGAGACATTTTATACAAAATTTGAAATACTTTGCCCTAACTTTATACAATTAAACAATAAAACACAACTTCAACATTTATTAGGTGAAAAAAATAACTATCCTACTAGCAGCAAGATATATTGATGCCTGTCACAAAAAAAGAAAGGAATCGACTAATCAGTGATGCGCTCACACACACACACACACACACACACACACACACACACACACACACACACACACACACACACACACTCGTGCAAACACTCACTCACACACACTGAATTCAAAACTGTTCATAGAATTCTGAAATGTTGATTAATAGTTCTTCTTACCTTTTTTATGTCAATATGTACATGTATGATGATTGGAACTGCTTTGGCAATACATTGAAACAATTGTCATGCCAATAAAGCACATATTGAGTTGAGTTGAGAGGGTGAAATCTCTTCGGTCTCCCCGTGCGCCCGGTCCCGTGTGTTAAAGGGCCCACCGAGAGTCTCCATGAGGAGTAATGTGATTGTGCCGCCACATATTTGAGAAGAGCCGGTGGTCACGGTCTCTGCTCCATCAGTGTGTGTGTGTGTGTGTGTGTGTCTCTGTCTGCTCCATCACAGCTCAGCGGAAGACAGGCCTGCTGTTATTCTGTTAGTTTGAGCTGCGCCAGAGGCTACGACTACATTAATCCGGATACATCTGAAAAGAGATATTCGCGTTTTTTGTTGTTTACATAGAGACCGTTTTCAAAAACGTGCACTTTTAAAACCCGTTTTCGAAGGTTTGCGTTTTCAGGCCCCAAAAATGCCGTTGTCGTGTGAGGCTATGTTTACACGGAAACGATCTGAAGAGGAAACGCAAAAGTGGCGTTGCGTTATCACTTTTTATTCTGCGTTTAGACAAGCGTTATGGGGGGAAATCTGCGTGAATATGGTGACGCAAAAGTGTGTGAGATTGGATGTAGTGTGCACTCCAGGCGGCTAGGTGGCGATGTGAAGCACTGCCACACTACAACACCAAATCCGCACGCCGGCGTACAACCTTCCTTTTACTTCTCTCCCTAGTAGCAGAAAATCAAAACACAATATGAATTGGTGCATCAACAATTTGATGGAGGTAATTAATGCGCCTTCTCTGATCAGTAATACTATCATGAGAATATTTTGTACAACTGCTGAAAAGACTCTTGTATGTTTATCAGAGCTGCTGGGGCAACTTGAAGGTCCGACGTATGGAAATAATCCGACATGTTTGTTATGTTCCTGTACTGGCGCATGCATGTGACGTAAACGCGTACGCGACGAGAGCAGATCGGTGCCTTCACTGTCTAGCAGAGTTTTGAGTTTTTCCCGTTTAGACGGGAACGCGACAGTGGAGCGTTTTTAAGATTTTCACTCTGAAGGGTGGTTTCACTTTTTTGCGTTTTTAAGCCCCAAAAATGCATCCGATAAAATATTTGTACGTTTTCACCCGTGAGCGTTCTCGTGTAAACAGGGCCTAAATCAACAACCAAAACACATAAAACGTTTTACGTTTTTAGTTGAAAACGATGTTGTGTAAAAACACTGGTTTCAGTGTTGATGAGAAACTTTTGGAAAACGCTAAATTCATGCGCATGCGTAAAACATCACTAAAGCTCACTGGGATGATACAGACGGAAAAATAAATAATAAAGTTATCGTGCAATTGACCGTTCGCAAAGACCCGCCCCCTTTAGTTACTGTTGCTATGCCCGACAAGCTGCGCCGCTCTCACACACACCATGTTCTCACGCAGTGAAAAATGACAGGACCCTGACCACGCGCTGACAGACAGGACAGACCAGCTTACTTTTTGGTTACTTTTGATATTAAACAAAGTCTCACTTTTCAAATTTGGTCATTTTTAAAAAAGAAATGTAAACAATAAATAGCGTTTTGTGGCTCTTTAATGTGTGTGTCAGATCGCTGTGTCGCCTCAGTTAAAGCCGCTCGTGAACCGATCATCTCTTCCTTCTAGTTCATTTATAGCATCAAATAAACATGAATGAACATCAGAAGGAATGTTGTTTTAACCGCGGAGAGACGTCAGTACACTCCGCTTCTCAAGCTCACATCCTCCATGTTAATCTACTAACTCTCCTGACTGCTTTGGCGGACAAAATGGCGGATGGCGAAGTATGATTGGTCAGATCACCTGTCAATCAAGCTCAATTCTTCTGACAGGATAATTTTATTTAGCAAAATATCTCAGCATTCACCGAAGCGTCCAGGTCACACTCACTCACCATCATATGTTTGGTCTAAAACTCTCTCTCTCTCCTAGCGTTTGTCCCGTCGTAATGCGGAGCCGGCAGGTTGCTCTCCATTTCTTCCGATCGAGGGCATCTTCAGGGGCGGCACTGTCATGTTTCATGTCTTCCTTTATCTGATCCATCCATCGCTTCTTTGGTCTACCTCGGGGTCGCTTTCCTTCAGGGTTGAGACGCAGTAATTATAATCAACTACATGTACTTACTATAGGGTTAGGGTTTGGTTGAAGTTTAATTGCATGTAATTATGCATACTTTACTGTTATTATACGGTAAGTACATGTCACATACCTAACAAGGACACTGTAAAATAAAGTGTTACCAAATAACCTTTACACTTCTGATATCTTTGTTGTATGCCTCTAGCACTTTTGCTAAGGCATGTATTCCTATTTATTCCTAGAGTTTCAACAAATCTTTTCCTCTCTCTGTCCAGACGGATTGCTCCTGTCTGTTTTTCCCAGTGTGTAGAAGTAAGAAAAGGCAGGTTATTGTGTTCTTTGGCTCTCTCGTTCTGAATGCCCTGCCCAAGGGTACAAAAGCATGTCCACTATCTAGGGATTGAATTGGCTTTCTGCCACTCGCCTCCATCACCACCTGGGAAGATCCGTGAGGAATCCTGGAGCTTCTGCGGAAAATTGATTGAACTACATTGTGATTCATTTCGCCCACCTAAATTACCGGCTGGCTCCCTTGTTTCCATAATTAATATGCAGCGCGGGGTTTAATCTGATGTTGTTATTTATCTTGAAGCTCCTTTAGTAAAATTATTAGCCCACTGATTTACTTTATGCCACGGAATAGATCATTCGATTATACCTGTTATTTCCACATCCATCCTGCCGTGCGGAAACACAACCGTGTTGAGCGTATTAATGGCGCTCGAATATAATATACTGATAATAACAGATATAAGACGCTTTCTGTGGAGCTTTTTCACCCGGGAAACAGTGAGAATGAGTAACTAACTATAAGTAACTCCATGTCAACTATCAGTCATTAGAGTATCAGTCAACTTAAAGGTACAATATGTTAGATTTTTGCATTAAAATATCCCAAAATCACAAAGCCAGTGTTATATATTTTGGTAAGTTGATTACTTACAATATCCCAAATGTTTCCAACTGTTTTTAAATCGTGAGAAAATTGCGATTTTAATCGAGGAAGCGGGGGTGTGTGAGCGGGTGAGCTGGAGTCGCCAGTCAGTGCGTCATATCCGCGTTACCCTCGGTGTCCACTCGTACCGCGCGGAGTCCTGGACACATGCGGAAGTTGTAGTTGTAGCATCCGTCTATCAAGCAACAAACGTTAGCTTGTTTCGCACAGTCATTATGGAACATGTTATTCTTTACCGATTGCTTCTGATTCTGTCGACAAACACAAGTCCCATAAACATACGGGTCAATTTTATATATTCCAAATGTAGCATTCGGTAATATTTATGTTTATGTAAGGAAAGTATTATTGCTTTAGGTTTGTGTTTAGTTTATTGACATTGTTTATCACGTCTGGTGTTTATGGCCATGTAAATAAGCTTGTGTTATACATAAAGATTAATCCGTCTTTTGGCACATGATGTGTGTGTTCGAATGTACTTTTACAACAATTGTTTAGAAGACGTAAAACTGCGCAGCGTTATCACAACAATGAGTTCGACAAATACAGTAACATGATAACCAATTTAGTTTAAACCTTACTTTTCTTGCGGTTAATTCATTTTAATGAAAAATAAGCATGTCATTAAACGCAACATTTATAAAAATAGAACTTTACCTCATCCATGAACATGATTTTGTGATTCCTGTCTGATTTACATCCACGGTGGAGTTAAAAACGACAGTTCCCATCATTCCACGCTCCTTCACATCGTCATCAAGCACATGCGGAATGCACACGCTGCTGTTGTCTGGAATGTAGCGCCTCAAGTGGCAGAAAATATTGCATATTGTACCTTTAATATTTGCCAACACTTTATTTTGATGGTCCTCAACATATATTCTACACTTTAAACCCAAATAAGTTGGCAAAACTCAAAATAATTGAGGTAATCAGTTACATCAAATATTTTAAGTCAAGAAATTCAAAGTTTAAGTAAGCAGAACTGGCAGCTTTAAATTTTGTACTCATACATTTTAATTGCTCTCAACTTGACAATTTTGAGTAAGTTAATTCATACATTTAACTTAAAACTGTCACGTAATCTAAATTTAAATACTTTTAATAGAGGAAGTTTAGTTAGCCATATCTAACTAATTCAGAAAATGCTGATTGGTAACATAATGCTTTGATAACATGAGCATAGCATACACTCTAAAAAATGCTGGGTTGTTTCAACCCAATTTTGGGTCAAATATGGACAAACCCAGCCATTGGGTTTAATTTTTTTATTGCATTTTTAACCCAACGTTTGGGGTTTGTCCATATTTGACCCAAAATTGGGTTGAAACAACCCAGCATTTTTTTTTAGAGTGTAGCAATTGCTAAAAGAGTACGGCATTAAAGAACATTTATCTGTTCTCTAACCAATCTCATGCTTCACTTGACACCATGATGGTCACCCCCAAAAAACCCAAACTCTTCTAAATTAGCATAGCAAAATATTAAACACTACAAAATCTCCCACTTAACATTAATCTTGCACAAAAAATCAATAAATTATAAAACACTCAATTTTAGTATTCACTCTCCCTTTCGAGTGTCATGGCAAAGCATGCTGGGAATGGAAATTCCAGCCCAGTTTCAGTTAAATTTAAGTTTGTCTAAATTAAAAGAAACAAGTTCATAAAACTCAAAACAACTAAACAATTCATATTACTTTAAATATGTCAGTTTAATCTACTCAAATGAAAAAGAAAGTTCTAAATACTCATAAAAGTTCATTTTATTGAAATAATTTGTTTAAGTTGAGTTTGCCCTACTAATTATTACCCAATTACAAGTAACTTTACAACTACATGTCGACTTATTCTACTAACCTGATCTCTAACCTACAGTCTACTAATACTCTAATGAGAGTTAGTTTACATGTAGTTGCAAAGTTACTTATAGTTAGTAGAATGTCTGAAGAAAGTAAGAGAAAGAAAATAAGAAACATTAGATCAAATATCAAAACCCCGCTTTGATATTTTCAAACAAGAATTTAATGTGTACTTAAGTAAAATTTCAATGTCCGAGGAAAGCTATAAAAACATCTAGAATTTGTGTCATGTTTAATATTCTTTCATAATATGCTTTTTTTCGTCTTTCTTTGAAATCTCTTTGCAAATTTTTTTAATTATAGGCTTCTTTATATTATTTTTCTGGTTGACTATTGAACTGTAACTTGTTCATTGGCTGAAAGTTTGTCTGTTTTTGTATCTTATGTTTGTTAAAATTGGCAAATTTTGTTATAATTTTGATAAAAAATCATGCAAATCAAAAGTAACAGTATTTTAAAGGAGTCCAGTGTCTCTCTTGCACTGGTTGCTGCTCTTCTGCTCACTGATTGGCTCATGATCATTGATATGATTCATCACTGATTGGCTGATTACCCTGCAATCGCAGTAATGTCTGCCTCTTGTGCTCATGAATATTTGCAGGATCGGCTCAAATCTGTGGAAATGAACGGACTAATTACAGTAAATGTAAACCACTCTCCCGCTCAGACACTTCCAGTCATGTTTGAATTTAAAATCAACTTCAAATGACTTGAAATGGTATCTTTGAGTGAACTAGTTTTTTGGTTTATTCTGGTTAATTAATTCCTTGCAAATTTGTTGGCCAAAAATGTGAACAACAGTTAATAAAAGGCACACGCATTATACTTTTACAGTTTTTCTTAGCAATGCAAAAAGCGAAATAACACACAATTGATAAAACCAAGCCAATTACTCAGAGCGTTTAACACCAAATGGAGCCAGAACACGAGTTTGCTTTAGACTTCAACACCCACACTGGCGTTGGCACTGGTTAGATATTGTGGTCTATATTCCCAGTGCAGAGCATTACACAGACGCTTCTCCTGGACTGCTCCGTCACAGTAGATGCACACACAGGTGAACTACAGTAGTCCAGCTGAGACCGGCGGTCAGAGGAGGCAGAGCCGGATCTTCATTACTTTGCTTTAGTATGCGTCTCACGAGTTGCACATGTTTCACGGCTGTAAGTGTTTCACGGGCTCCTGAGACTCAAATACTCGACTGCAACACCAGTGGCCGTCTGAATACATCAGGGACTTGGAAGGAATGTAATGATTCTGCTTCCGATTCCACTTAATGATTGGTTTTATACTAGAGAAGCAAGGACATAGAGGACACATTCCTCCCTCCCTCCATCCATTCCTCCATCCATCTCTCCATCCATTCCTCCATCCATCTCTCCATCCATTCCTCCATCCATCCACCTATCCATCATCTATCCCTCCATCCCTCCACCCATCCATCATCTATCCCTCCATCCATTCCTCCATCCATCCCTCCATTCCTCCATCCATCCACCTATCCATCATCTATCCCTCCATCCCTCGACCCATCCATCATCTATCCCTCCATCCATTCCTCCATCCATCCCTCCATTCCTCCATCCATCCACCCATCCATCATCTATCCCTCCATCCATTCCTCCATCCATCCCTCCACCCATCCCTCCATTCCTCCATCCATCCATCCCTCCATTCCTCCATCCATCCACCTATCCATCATCTATCCCTCGATCCCTCCACCTATCCATCATCTATCCCTCCATCCATTCCTCCATCCATCCCTCCATTCCTCTATCCCTCCATCCATCCATTCCTCCATCCATTCATCCATCCATCCATTCCTCCATCCATCCATCCCTCTATCCATCCATCCCTCTATCCATCCATTCATCCATCCATCCATCCATTATTTTGTCTCTCCATTCATATATCCATCCATCCTATCTATTGTTTTGTCCATCCATCCATCCATCCATCCATCCATCCATCCATCCATCCATCCATCCATCCATCCATCCATCCATCCATCATTTTGTGTTCATCCATATCTCTATCCCTCCATCCATCTGACATTTTTTTGTCCTTCTGACCGGCTGGTCCAGAGTTCTGTTATATTGATGGGGATTGCTGAGATAAATGTTGTCATATTTGTCTGGTCATGTGATCACAACCTGTCAGTGCACATGCATGAGATGACCACACTGGCCACTGCATCTCATGTGCATAAACACATTCTCAAAATGACTATTCTTAAAGATTTTTAATATGGGGAAATATACTGATTGCACCATTAATTGTGTGGAAGAGCAGAAAGCTGGGTCTGCTTTCTGAATGAGAAGCGAGAAGCCATTCTTTACCCTCATGTCTATGCGTGGATGCATTGGGGAAGAATGGAAGCTATTTGTGTGGCCAATGCATCTGTATATGGACTGATATGGAGGAGGTCAGACTGTAATTACTGCAGGACCGATGGACCGCAGTGTGTGTGACACACTCCTCTGTGTGTGAGAGGTCTGGAGATTCGCTGATGAGAACTGCTGGAGTGATTGAGACCGCTAGCACAGGTTAACACGGATCGGGCTTCGTTCCTCCAGGACTCATGACTTCGGATGAAACTCAACAAGTGATGAGCCAATCAGACTCGACCTGTGGATAGTGGAGGTATTCAAGGGTCCCTACAGCCCCTTAAACAATCAGCTGGAAACATGTGGTGTTATTTAAGGGGACAGCCATTTGTAGTAGTGTCCGAAACCATAGTGGATGTTAGTGAGTGCACTCATTCAATCCCACAATGCATTGCAATAACGAGTGTACAACCGATGTACGCTCAACTGTCCAAAATCGCTCACTCGTACAGTATTAGTGGACTAACGTAGGGAACAGTGAATGAGGGTTTCTTGAGTATTGCTTATTCTGAACCCCTGCAACATCACTGAACAGAGACCGGCAAAAACAGTGTCTCTTTTTATTATTAATATGATATAATATTAGTGAGTATTATTAAGGTAACACTTTATTAAAGCCTTTATGTAAAATACATTATCTCTTCATAAATAATTGTAACCAAAGTTAAAATGCAATATTATAATAGCATTTTCATGGTTTCATCTGAAATTGGTCATAGGTTTTAGTGCATTGCACTTTCTAAAGGCGTAACAATTAATAGATAATATTATAACTGTGGTTACAGGTATTCATGACATCATCATAAGGCATAATCTATTACAAGGCATAATTAATGCATTAACATATACTATTATAATGCATTTTATATAATGGATTTAAGTGTTACCGTTATTAGGTTATTATTATTGTGCACACATTATTAAAACATATCATTAAATATTTAAATGCATAAACATATAATATAATTTTTGTAATTATCTAATTCATACTCGAAAACCCAAAGATGACAATACTTGACTGTTGTTTAACATGATAGTTATTGCTGTTATTATTATTATTAATTGAACTATTAAATGGCTCTTTAATATAATTTAACTTAAATTATTGACAATTAATAATAAGTAATAATGCATTATTAGTGTTTTATTGGATATTTAAATGCAAAAGCTATTTTTAAAAGCTAAAATTTAGTTCATCATACTTGAAACCCCTTTGGTAATGCGTGTACTGTGGTATTTAATATGTAAACAGATGTGCTTTGGTTCATTTACAGTAATGTCTGTTATGTTATGTTGTTATGGTGTGCAATGGCTGATGGGTAAATTTCCCTGTGAATGAAGTATCACAGCACACATCTCTCCTAATGCAGTGCAAGTGGCTGAGTAGCTCGTGAAGTCCACTCTTCGGTCACTTTTGACCAATCCTGTGTTTCTATTTTGAAGATTGATGGTTACTACTGTTCGTTGAGGTCATTTTTGTGACTCTAAATGCATCAGACAGAATTATTGTAACTATTGATTTTATGTTTTCCATGATTCCTGAACACCTGCCATTGGTTGGTCTCAGTCTATCTCTAAGATTGAGGATC
>JARPMJ010004753.1:60000-71699 GCA_033366665.1 Phoxinus dragarum
ACAATGCAATAAAATGCAAATGGTAAAAGCATTAAAAAATAAAAAAAAAATAAAAAAAAAAAAATAAATAAATAAAAAAAAAAAATCCCTCAGTTTCAAAACCCTGTCCTTGTACGCCATCTCGTAACACGGATAACTGCTGCTTTTAACCCTCTTCACATATCAATCGTTCTCGAAAAGAAAAGAAAAAAAAAAAAAAACATCAACACATTTAACTGTAATCTCTACTTGAATCATCTGTATAATTTTGTTCATCCCCATCATCATTCAGATAGACTGTCATTTTCACCAATTGAGCAGACATTCCAGTTCTCTCATATTCACCCATGAATAACAAAATTATCAGAATAACACATACAATCATAACTCATACACATTCAACATTTTCCCCATATCCATTTTCCCTAACCATATTTTGTTCTTTTACTTTTAATTCAATCAGGCAGTGGTTCTACTTAATCAGCTTCAATAATAATCCTTATAATTTACATTAATTAATAGATCTTCTCTTCCTGACAACATTTGCCTTAAATATTTTCTAATGAATCAGTAACCCATCAAATCATTTGTCATATACTAATATCAATACTAAACCCTATTTCAATATAATCAGCTAAAATCCTCAAAATCATCACAAAACCACATTCTTAATTCATTAGTTGGTCCACATCCTCCTCCAGGCGTGTTGGTGTAGGTGAGCGGCTTGGACCCAGGTGTCACCTGTGAATGGAGACCTTAAGTATTTTGTTAGTGATTTGTCTTTCCCTCGTCCCTTTTGGTGTGACCTGTGGAATTTTCAAAATCATTAGACATTTCTTGCTTATTAGAGTCAGAGTCCTTTTCCCCTGAAAAGCGTTCACAAGTCAATATTCATACATTTGGAAAACAGAATCAGTTCAGCTTGATGCAATCCATCCTGACATTCTGCAAACAGAAAATTTTAAGTTATACTCCGTACAAGGTGTAGCACCTTTCCACAATAATAACAATCAGGCCAGGACAGTTAGCAAAATTCATCCATAGCCATTATTCAACACATTTTGCCCTGTCTCCCAATTCTGCATGCTCTCTGTAAAGAAAAACAAATTTTGAGGTTATTGTCAGATAGTAAAGTACGTCCTGCCACTTCGATGTCCTGGCGTTTCCTGTTGAAACAATCCAGACAGCAATTTTGTTAGGCAGAAGAAAGGCTTCTTTCAGGGCTTTTACCCAGTTACCCCTAGTGTTCTTCCCAACATTTATTCTAATAAAACACAAAGCATCCCCCTTTTGATGGTCGACACAACTCGATCATCAATTTAACATAACATTTAACATAGTGTCTTCAGACAAATTTCCTCCAGACATCTTTCTCTGTCTCTGAAACAAAAATATTACATTCTTCACTTAAAGCCACAATTTCATTTCCTTATCGAAGTATTTGAAGGGCAAACGGCCCTCAGTCTCACTGCGTATCCTGCTTTTTCCAGGTCTGTTGTTTTGTCTCGCAACCATTTTTAAAAGTCGTCATTAGTTTCTTTTATCAGGTCAGGTCGTGCTGTACAGACTTGGTC
The DNA here is from genome assembly GCA_033366665.1 of Phoxinus dragarum. Taxonomy (NCBI): domain Eukaryota; kingdom Metazoa; phylum Chordata; class Actinopteri; order Cypriniformes; family Leuciscidae; genus Phoxinus; species Phoxinus dragarum. The sequence goes on from JARPMJ010004753.1 coordinate 61,554, forward strand.
AATGTCAGTCAAAAAAAACATTCTCCTCCTGTTTACGATAATCAAATGGCTCTCTGCATAATTTGATATTGACTTAGCCAATATGTCACTTTGTTGTTGCCGTCAAATCTATAACCCACAATTCCAATTTACATAAATACCTAAACTTATCCAAAAGCAATTCAAATCCACATCATAAATGACAAAAGTAATTACTACCAGACGGAGCGTGATGACCAATCAACTCAAATAAAGTCTCATGTTCTCTATCATCTTCTCATCAGATTCACTCAGCATTTGCCTTCTTTACAATTTGTCACTTGCCTTAACTCATCTGTAATGAAAGAAAACACTCTCCAGAGGTTAAAGACACAATATACTCACTATTCAGGCGGAATAGCTGCCCTAAACTAACACCTACAAGACATAAAGTGCTGTCCCCATCACACACACTCATGCTAGATACACATAGGTTAAATGCTCATTTCCAATGTTTGCTTTTTTTATATTAACTCTAAAAGTATAATATTTAAAGTTCAAATTAGATTTAAACTTCACATTCTCCTGTAGCTTTCATATAATTTTACATCTTTGAAATCTGGCCTCTAACACCGTTTTCAAATGTTCTATCTGTTCATTATTTTGTCTTTTAGAAAAGTCAGCTGGGTTGTTTTTTTTCATTATCACTATTTTGTTTATGCTTGCCTTACCAGGCATGATAACAGAAAGACAAACAGAGTACCAATCCCTTCCTCCACTCAGCAGTCTCTCTTACAAATAATCTTTTCAAACAGCCTCCTAAGACTGAAACTTAATTAATCATAGTCTAGAACCCTTAATTTTTCACAAATGTTAATATACAAATGTTTAACTCAAATTAGAACCATTACAATAATCTAAAATACATTATGCTATGAGTATTTCTAATGTTATCTTTAGTTTGAATACTTGTATAAATTTTCAATTCACCTAACTTTTGTTATCCAAACTCTACTAAAAACTGTCTTAATCTTTAGCCACCCACCATGTCTCATGATCTTCAGGAGTTAAAACCATCTTATAGACATATTAGTTCAAAATCAACACTTCTATAATTTTCCTTGCCCATAAGGCAACAACATCATGTTCCTGATATAAATTAATATGTTATGTCACTGTCTCCCCAACAAATAAAGACAATCAACTCCTGGTCTCAGCTGGCTCTTGAAAGCACATTTCACATTAGCTCTTTATCTATAATTTCCATCAGACTTGTCACAATTGAAAACAAGCCATACAGTGAATTGCGAGGGTTTTCTCTGGTGAGTGGTATAGAGGAACTTACATTCTCTCGGTCAAACTCTGCTGACCCCACAATGCTCTGCTGACCCCAGTGGCCTCTAGTAGTCAGCGCTCAACTCTCATACCTTTCTCACATATAACACCTCCATCCGGAGATGCAGTGTCCGGGACCCCCTGCGTTAGAATGTCTCCTGGCCAGGAAAATCATCCCGTCTTTGAGTAGCCACGTACCCACTGGTGACCCGCTCGCATCACACAATCAGTTTCTTCAAACAGAACTCAGCTGTTTTTCTGGAGCTTAGGAAAGACACATTCAAGAGTCACCTGTACCTGGACTGCATGCCTAATAAATGTTAAGGGAGAACAGGTTAATAACAACAGTATTTAATCACAAATCTTTTAGACCTGTCTGAATCAACAAAATCTCAGTGAAATTTATTCACATCCTTCTATTCAGTGCACATCTATAGCATGGTCATAGGTCCTGTGTCATGGTGAAGGCTAAGATCAGACAAATACGTTACTGGTCCTAAAATAACAAAGTACAAAAATGTCACTTCTGTCATTCAGGTCTACATTATTATTTTAAAGACTTCTTTAAAGTCATTCAGTTTTACAAATCTAAAATATTTAAGTACAAATTGCCCTCTGAATGGCAATGATTTCCTTTAACATGATTTCTTTTAACATCTGTGTCTATAATTTTCACCTGTAAATAGCTGATCGTCATGACAGGCTAAGGTAACAGCCTTCTGACATTGAATGAGACAGAGACTCTGAGGCCTTCAGGACTTGGTACACTTTTTTTGTCATGCTAAACATTCTCTACTTTATGTCATGACAAATCACTGGAAGCAATAGCAGGTGAACAAGTATTTATTAAGGACTTGAAACTCAACAGCCAGAATAATACTCAAAGTCAGTGAGGAAGATCCTTCTCAGGGTATATAAGCGAACGCTTCTCTGTCCACGAGGCTGGCGGAATCCACGGGGGAAATGACGGTCAGGCTAGTCACACAGGGACTTCGATGGTCTGGTGCTCGGTGCTCGGTGCTCGGTGCTCGGTGCTCGTGTGCGGTGAAACAGCAGGACAATCCTCAATGACCAAGACAACCCGGAAGACAACACGACACCACGGAGACTGCAAGTAACGGATGGACACTGGAATGGAGAGATGAGTGAGTATATGTAGGGAGTGGTAATGAGAAACAGCTGAGGACGGGAACGAGATAATTGCAGACAGCTGGAGCACTGAACAAGCGCGTGAGCGGGACAAACGCCCACTCACGCAGGACTCACAGACATGTAAACAAACAGTGACACGCGACACAGAGGAAACAATGATTTATCAATCGTGACAGTACCCCCTCTCCTAGGAATGCCTCACGGCATTCCCAGAACTCCTTACCTGTCGATTGTAATCATCGATAAGGGAGTGATCCAGGATGTCACGAGCAGGAACCCAACTCCTCTCCTCCGGACCGTAACCTTCCCAATCCACCAAGTACTGAAATCCGCGTCCCCTCCGCCTAGAATCCAGGATGCGATGAACCGAATAGGATGGTTCCCCGTCTACGAGTCGCGGCGGTGGGGGAACCGGGACAGGCGGATTAATACGTGAAAAAAACACAGGCTTAACTTTAGAAACGTGGAAGACGGGGTGAATTCTCCTGTACGCCGGAGGAAGATTGAGGCGGACTGCCACCGGACTAACAATCTTGGTGACAGAAAACGGGCCAATGAATTTAGGAGCTAACTTATTCGACACGGAACGGAGAGGAATGTTCTTGGTAGAAAGCCACACTTTGGAACCGACGACGTATACGGGAGGCCTTGACCGGTGGCGATCGGCCTTGGCCTTGGTGCGCTCCCGCACTTGGAGGAGTGTCTCTCGGGCCCTCGTCCAAGTACGGTGACACCTCTGGATGAAGGCGGGAGCGGAGGAGACCGCAACTTCGGATTCAGCACTAGGAAAAACAGGTGGTTGGTACCCTACGCTACACTCAAATGGCGATAGGCCCGTGGATGACACTGGCAACGTATTGTGGGCGTACTCCACCGTAGCAAGTTGTTGACTCCAGGATGAGGGATTCCTGGAGACCAAACATCGTAACGTTCTCTCCAAATCTTGGTTGGCTCTCTCAGTTTGTCCATTGCTCTGGGGATGGAACCCAGAGGACAGACTGACCGTCGCCCCCCAGCAAACTACAAAAACTCTCGCCAAAATCTGGACACAAACTGGGGTCCCCTGTCAGAAACCACGTCTGTCGGGAGGCCATGTAACCGAAAGACGTGGTTAACGACTGCCACCCCCGCCGTCTCCTTGGCTGAAGGTAATTTGGGCAAGGGAATAAAGTGGGCTGCCTTCGAGAATCGGTCCACCACGGTCAAAACTACCGTGTTACCCTGGGAGGGTGGGAGGGCGGTGATAAAATCTAGAGCGATGTGGGACCAGGGTCTCGAAGGCACCGACAGCGGTTGAAGTAACCCCGCTGGGGGTCGATTGGACGACTTACCAATGGCACAACTAGAGCAAGCCAAAACAAAATTGTGAACGTCACGAGCCATCAGAGGCCACCAGAATCGCTGCTTAACAAGAAATATGGTACGACTCACCCCTGGATGGCACGCTAGACTGGAACAATGACCCCACCGAATAACATCTGATCGTAATCCCTCCGGCACAAATAAGCGGTTAGGTGGACACCGGATCGGAGGCGTTACCCCTTCTAAGGCCTTCTTGACCTTCGATTCGACCTCCCAAGTGAGCGCAGAGATAATTAGGGTCTCCGGAAAAATGCGCTCGGGAGTAGATTCGTGTTCGGGACGATCAAAAATACGCGACAAAGAATCGGGTTTGATGTTTTTGGAACCCGGACGATAGGAAAGAGTAAAATCGAAAACGGCCGAAAAAAAAGTGCCCACCGAGCCTGCCTGGAGTTCAATCTCTTGGCGGTTCTAATGTACTCCAAATTCTTGTGGTCAGTCCAGACTATAAAGGGTACCCCTGAACCCTCCAACCAGTGACGCCATTCCTCCAATGCTAGCTTGACTGCCAACAACTCCCGGTTACCAATGTCATAATTACGTTCAGCAGGAGATAATCGATGTGACAAAAACGCGCAGGGATGCATTCTGTCGTCTGAAGGAGAGCGTTGTGAAAGCACTGCACCTACCCCCACCTCTGACGCATCGACCTCTACCACAAACTGACGTGAAGCATCAGGGGCAATTAGGATGGGAGCTGAAACAAAGCGGCTCTTGAGTTTGGCAAACGCAACCGCAGCTGCGTCTGACCACCTGAACGCAGTTCTGGGAGAGGTCAAGGCAGTCAGAGGTGCGGCTAGTTGGCTGAAATTGCGAATAAAACGCCGATAGAAGTTGGCGAATCCCAAAAACCGCTGCAGGGCCTTGCGGGAATCTGGGATTGGCCACTCTACCACAGCCTTAACCTTGTCAGGATCCATCAACATACCTTCAGCCGACACAATGTGTCCCAGAAAAGGGACCGACTGTGCATGAAAAACGCATTTCTCTCCGCCTTGACAAAAAGCCCATTCTCTAACAACCTTTGAAGCACTAGTCGTACGTGTTGCACGTGTTCCTGGAGAGACGAAGAAAAAATCAATATATCATCCAGGTAAACATATATGAATTGATCGATCATGTCTCGCAACACATCATTGACTAGTGCCTGGAAGACTGCGGGACTATTGGAAAGCCCAAAAGGCATAACCAAATATTCAAAATGCCCCCTAGGGGTGTTAAAAGCAGTCTTCCATTCATCCCCCTCCCTGATGCGGACCAAATGATAAGCATTACGCAAGTCCAGTTTTGTGAAGAGTGAGGCTCCCTGCAACCTCTCGAAGGCTGAAGACATCAACGGCAAAGGATAAGTATTCTTTACCGTGATGTTATTCAACCCTCGGTAATCAATGCAAGGTCGCAGAGATCCGTCTTTCTTCCCCACAAAAAAGAACCCCGCCCCCCGCTGGAGAAGAGGAAGGGCGGATGAACCCGGTGGCCAGAGAATCAGAAATATATTTCTCCATGGCCTCCCTCTCCGGAACTGAGAGTGAATAGATCTTGCCCTTAGGCGGAGACTTACCTGGCAAAATATCTATTGCACAGTCATAGGGACGATGCGGAGGAAGAGAAGCAGCCCCTAGACTTACTGAACACTTCACTCAGGTCCCGGTACTCCTCGGGCACGTTTGATAAATCCACGGCTTCCTCCTGAAACACAGGGACAGAAACAACAGAACAGGCAGACACTAGACACGACTTATGACACTCAGTGCCTCCAAGCTGAGATGGTTCTGCCCTTCCAATCAATACGGGGGTTGTGCAAGCTGAGCCAGGGGTGACCTAAAACTATGGGGGTGATTTGTGAGTCCGTAATGTAAAATGAAATGGTTTCGGCATGATTTCCTGAGGTGATGAGTGTAAGTCCTTCGGTAGCTTGAGAGATGGTAGGTAGATTTTGTCCGTTGAGCGCATTGACAGTAATTCTCTGGGGAAGTGTTCGGAGGGGAATCTGTAGCTGAAGTGCAAAACCGGTGATCCATGAAATTACCTTCGGCTCCAGAGTCTATGAGTGCGCTGCAGTGGTGATCCTGGGTTGACCATCTCAGTCTTACCGGGAGGATGGTGGAAGTGGATGAGGTCTTGCCTGCGGAGATCCCACCCGATAGTAGCCTCATATTTACTATCGGGCTGGGCCTTTTACCGGACAACTATGAGCAAAGTGTCCAGCGCCACCACAGTACAGACAAAGGCCCTGGGATCTCCGCCTCTCTCTCCTCCCTCCCGGGAAAGCCGAGCTCGCCCTACCTGCATGGGCTCGGGATCGTGGGGACCGAACGCGTCCAGACCAGTGAACCGCTGAGTCTCCATCCCGCCGCGAACCGAGTTGGGTGACGTCCTCTGACCAATCCTAGACAGTCGGGGCGTCCACCCTCAAGGCCAGATCCATGAGTTCATTAAGAGAGGATGGGAGGTCCAGAGCGTAGATTTCTCTCTGGACACGTTCGGCCAGCCCATGCAGGAAATGGTCCCACTGCGCCTCCTCGTTCCAGCGACACTCGGCCGCCAGGGTCTTAAACTCGATCGAATAATCCGACACGGAAACGATCTCCTTGGCGAAGATCCGTCAAGACCCTGGCAGCCTCCCTCCCCGCGACGGCCCGATCGAAGACGCGCCTCATCTCCGCCGCGAGTGCCTGGAACGAGGAGCAGCACTGGTCGTGATTCTCCCACACTGCAGTTCCCCAAAGCGCCGCTCTCCCAGTCAGCAGCGTAAGCACGAATGCCACCTTCGCCTCCTCTCTCTCAAAAGTTCTGGGCTGTAATGAGAAATGCATACTGCAACGTGTTAGAAATGAACGACACAGATTAGGCTCACCAGAGTACAGTTCAGGAGTGGGCAATCGAGGCTCAGACTGAGAGAGAGGCACCGCTGGTGTAAGGGGAACTGCAGGTTCCTCTGGGGGTGCTGGCGCAGTGGGAGGTTGCAGCAGATAGAATCGCTGGGTGAGCTCGGACACCTGTGTGACAAGAGCCTGAATAGCGCGTCCCGTCTCCCCCTGATTGCGATCCTGTGCATCCATCCGGCCGATGCACACACGAATAAACTCTTCCAATGACGCGGATGAATCACCCGCTGCTCCCGTTTCATGGTCCATCCGTTCTGTCATGACAAATCACTGGAAGCAATAGCAGGTGAACAAGTATTTATTAAGGACTTGAAACTCAACAGCCAGAATAATACTCAAAGTCAGTGAGGAAGATCCTTCTCAGGGTATATAAGCGAACGCTTCTCTGTCCACGAGGCTGGCGGAATCCACGGGGGAAATGACGGTCAGGCTAGTCACACAGGGACTTCGATGGTCTGGTGCTCGGTGCTCGGTGCTCGGTGCTCGGTGCTCGTGTGCGGTGAAACAGCAGGACAATCCTCAATGACCAAGACAACCCGGAAGACAACACGACACCACGGAGACTGCAAGTAACGGATGGACACTGGAATGGAGAGATGAGTGAGTATATGTAGGGAGTGGTAATGAGAAACAGCTGAGGACGGGAACGAGATAATTGCAGACAGCTGGAGCACTGAACAAGCGCGTGAGCGGGACAACGCCCACTCACGCAGACTCACAGACATGTAAACAAACAGTGACACGCGACACAGAGGAAACAATGATTTATCAATCGTGACACTTTATCTTTTAGTTCTGGCAGCTTAAGGCATCTTTGCCAGAAATTACCAATATAAAAATAATTTTATAGTTGTCTTTTACTCTTATATCAGGAAATTTCGACATTACAAATTTCCACTCATATTGAGACTGTCATACAGTTTCAGTCAAGTCCTAATCTTATCTTTTGAAACCAAAACATCAGCTTCTTCCTTCATGGTCAATTTCCAAGCTGTTTGTTTAATCAGATCCATTTCTACAAAATTGTTTTTTACATTTAGCAACCCAGTGCTACTTCTACTTATTTGATCTTAAATACAAATAGATATTCTAGTTCTCAATAAGTTTCATTATAACATCTCAATTTTAGTTGTCAGATTCTCAATTACAATCTGCAAAGAAAAAAAATGTTTAAGCGTTTCATTAAAAGACAATCATCTTTTTAGTTACCTTTACCTTTACAAATATTTTCCTGGTCTGTAATTTTACATTTACTGGTATCTTTACTTTTTTCCTTTTAAAAGAATTTCCTTACGACTTAAATCTTTCAACTTTCTTTTCTCTTTCAATCTACTTACGACTTCCATCTATCAACTTTCTTTTCAACTTTCTTTTCATTTACTTGCACATTCTTTTCACTTTCCTTAGCACTGCATTCACATTCTTAGTTCTTTCTCAGACGAAAACTTTAATATCGTCTTCAACTACTGTTCTACTTTCAAACCCACATTAATACGTCACTTTCACATTCCATCAACTTTCTTTTACACCTTTCTGAGTGGGCATTTACAGTTGCTGCTAAATGACCCCACTGACCACAATTAAAACATTCTCTGTCCCCTTCTAACAGCTCCAACTTACTGCACACTTGAAGCAGTGTGTTCCAATCAGTTTGTAAACAGCTGATAAGCAGTTCTCTGTATTCTTCTAACAGTCAACCAGTGGCGGATTCAATCAATAGCCAAATAATAATCTTCATCATTATTTTTGGCAGAACATTAATTTTCTGCACGGAAATGCATAAATTGTTTCCTAAGCAGGCTTCACAAAGTTTCTGTTTAACTTTAACACTTGTCCAGGGAAAATTATCCCGACCCATAATTTCCTTTATAAAACAGCCAATGTCTTCTTCCCTCAATGACTTAATATCAACAAAATATCCGACATTTTACATTATTGAATTCCAAAATATGTCTTTACATTTCTCTAATTCGTTATTTATCATAAACAACACTGATTACAATAGCAAGTACACATTTAACACCCGGAAGCCGGCTGAATAAGCACGCGCTGTTGCTGTACTCCCAGCATAGCTGGAGTCTTTAGGTTCAAAAGACACTATGGTTGTCAAACTAAAAATAAACATAATTTCAACTCTTTATTTTACCACTAAAATATAGAATTATTCCCCATTTTGCTTAATGAAACTTTATATCATGTTAATCCCTGTTAATCATACTCAATACATATTATTATTATTTTTAATCTGAACCTCACTTTTCATACCATTTCTTAATCTGACTTAACAGCCGTTCATAAATAGTTCCATACATTTTATCAGAAATGTTATTTTCATAACATACATTTTCTACAGTTGTTTTCTTCTCAAAATGGTTAGTCTGCCGATTCAACAACTATCATTACTGTCTCTGTACCACTTATCTCTGTTTTTTTTACAGAAACCAAAATATCATATTACTCAAATCTCAATCCTTCACAAAGACAGCCTTATTGCTGCTTGCTACTTCAACTTTTGTTACAAACAAAATCTTCTGACATCTATCTAATGTCATGCATCCATCTAATGGATGAAAAATAAAAACCCTTTTATCAGTTATATTCAATCTTACTATATGGCAATACATTCTACATCGACTCGGTTCTCTTTTATCTGCTTCAAGCCAACAACTCATTGTCTTTTCACACTTTTCCACACGTTGAACGCAGACACAACAACCTTTGTTTCTCACTGCCCTGTTCAACTGATTCCCGCACCATCTTTAATCTTGTGGTGCTCAATAACATCATACATTTTCACACTTGACATTGTCTTTTCCCATTTTTACATACATTTCTGCCTTAATTTTATCTCATTTGACAAAACACCGGTGTACCAAATTTCGCAAGCTTGCTTTAAAACCTCCCCATATTAGCCGCTTATCTGTTCTCTGTGGATTTTCCTCTGCGCGCATTTTCTTTATTTGTCAAGCGTCCCCGACAAACCCGACCTTTCTTTTAACCCAGTCGGACGGGTTACCTAATTACGGTTTACCAAAAAATCTGTTACGATTCTCTTGGTTCCCCCTAACTAGCTTCAGCACCCAAAAATAACTTGCTCCATGGTGGAACAATTAATTTTCAGGTACCTATCTGTGTGAAATGTCTTGGTCTGGCCACAGTTCTCAATTAATTCCAGATTATTTATCTGCTTGAAATATCTTGTTCTGTCACAGACCTCAATTAATTTCAGATTATTTTCCTCGTATCTGTTTGAAATATCTTGATCTGTACGTAGATCTCAATTAATATCAGATTACGTACCACAGAAAACAGTTCTCAGCCAATATGGTTCAATTTCACTCTCCCCCCAATTAAACTGAATTTAATTATACATTACCCAGAGATGTGTTGTTCTGAGCCACCTCGAGTTCTTTGATTCCAGTGGTCGACCCCCCCGGGGCTCTGACATCGG